>JZKD02S1891083.1:54600-64658 GCA_000966675.3 Picea glauca
AAACCCTCTCTTATGAGATAATTGTATTTTGGTTGTGTATCATTGCGAATATTGTATTTTGAGAGAGGAGACTGTGCCAAAAAGAAGAGGAAGTTACAACGAGTATGATGTAGGTTGTATCCCTTCATTTTGTTGGATAATAAAAAAGGACCTAAAAATTTCTTTGGTGGATGTAGCCCACACTAGGTGAACCATGTAGATCTATGTATCTATTTTATTATGTATATTTTGTATTTTATTTCTGCATTTGTTTTATTTTATTGCTCTGTGATACTGTTTTTCTAACAATGTTCACTGTAGATATAGTATGTGGTCGGGAGACAAGCGATTGATATTATAAATGTGATATATAGAAAAGAGACAATGTGTAAACGATGGAAATCGAAATATAATGAATGAAATATATCTCTAGTTGTAGATGGACATGGATGGATATTTGGGGACTAAATATCTAGAAGAAAAGGTAGGGTTCCAAGGGGAAGATTTACCCATATCTATTAAACCAAAAACCATTTCCTATTTTTTTCTCTAAATTATCCTTACCATGAACCTTCCATTAGTTATTGATGTGAATGTGGATGAACCTGCACAAAGAAGATCTAGCTAGAAAAGGAAATACATTATTTGCAGAAGAAATAAGAAAATATGGAAATGAGAGAGAGACCAAATAATTGTATTAATTGTATTCCACACTCAAAGAGTGACTAATTTGCAATAGATATAGGTTACATGAGTAACTAATGTGCCATAGTAGTGATCTAGACAGATCTAAACACTCACTGACAGACACTGGAGTGAATTGCCACCTAGTGCTAGTTAACATATCTATGCAATCATAAGTTAACTAAGACACATGTTTGGAAGTGAGAGAGACACATGAAACTGTTGGTGATAAAACCAAGGTTTCCATGCATGAGTGAATTCCACTAGTATAAATGAGTCTAACTGACTCTGAACTGAAGAGGAACACCCTATTTTGTAGGGGAATATTCTCTAGAGAGAATATTCTCATATAAGGAATTGTTCTCAATATTGGACTATCAACATTAGGAAAATAATTCTAGGTGAGTGTTTAATATCTCCAACACCCCTCATGAACACTACTAGGGTGTACATGATGAATGGGTCTTGGAAAGAGAGGCCATTTTAGGTACCCATTGTATAATGAATATAAGAATGAAACACTAAAAAAATGAGGAAAGAGGGAAAAACTCAGGGGAAACCCCCCCCATCAAGGTACAATGCATAAGAAAAAACAAAAAAAATGAGAAGGAACAGAAAGCAATTGCTCGTTGAATATTTTGTTGAAGATGTAGATGTCTACATGAATATAATGAAGTATATGCACTAGTGAGATTTCCACACATATCCACATTCTCATTTTGTAATGAATAATATCTAAATGAAGTTTGGATGGAGCATTGAGAATTGTGCAACTGTTTTTGGAAAAATGCTGAAAATTTATGGATTTTTAAATTCTCATAACTTGAATTCCTAGACTTCGTTTCAAACAATTTTTTTTTTGAAATTGGGTATTTTCCGAGAGGAATTAAATATCCAATGTTTTTTCTGCAAATGATTCTCATAAAATATCAGAATTGAATATGATGTGCACAACCCCCTTTTTGTCTCCCAACATGCATGCATGGTGCATGCATATTTCTCCTGAGATGCATGCATGGCAAATGCCAAAGTTCCTACATGTGACTCTTGAGATGAGTGCATGATATATTTCGTATGAAATTCAAAAAGAAAATATGAAATGGAGTAGACATCATATGCAATTAATGGAACAAGAATTTGTGCAGATACTTGTGTAGAAGACTCTTCAGAATAAGAGGCTTGATCTTCTGATGGTTTCTCTTCTGGATCTATATTTTGAATTGCCTGCGTGAAATTTTCGCAATATGTTTTATTCCTGAATAGAACCTTCAATCTAGTCCATAGTTCATTTGGAGTCGAGTCTCGTGATTCATCATATACTTGGTGGAGAATTTCAAGATAAATAGACCAAAAGATACATCCTATGGCCATATATTTTCTATTGAGAAAGTTGTTTTTCTCATCAGGGGAATCAGTCTCTACTTCCATTTCCATAGTTATTTGTTACAATCCTCTGCATCTGGGTTGAAGAATTTTTTTTGGTTTCCACTCCAAATAGTTATGAGGCGTGATAAGTAGTCCCGATGAGTAGTCCCGATGAATAATCCATCTTCTTTGTGTTCTTCAATCTGAGTACCTGCAAAGAGAGTATGGTGTGTCTTTTTTTTTTTAGCAATCCGTCGACTCTGATACCATGCAAATGTGGATGAACCTGCATAGATAATATTTAACTAGAAAAGGACATACATAGTTTGCAGGAGAAATGATAAAAGATAGAAACAAGTGTGTGTGAGAGAGAGAACAAAGAATTGTATTAACTATATTCCACAATCAAAGAGTGAATACTTTACATTATATATAGGTTACACGAGTAACTAATTCACCATAGTAGTGATCTAGAGAGATATAGACACTCATTGATAGACAATGGATTGAAATTCCACCTAGTCCTAGTTAACTGATCCATGAAATCATCAGTTACCTGAGACACATGTGTGGAAGTGAGAGGGACCCATGTAACTATTGGTGATACAATCGAGGTTTCCATGCATGAGTGACTTCCACTAGCATAATTGAGTGTAACTAACTCTAAACTTAAAAGGAATGCCCTATTTTGAAGGGGAATATTATCTAGAGAGAATATTCTCATCTAAGGAATTGATCTCAACATTGCACTATCAAACTTAGGAAAATAATTCTAGGTGAGTGTTTATTATCTCCAACAACCAAGTATTCTAAAGCCCAATCATTAAATTCATGTGAGAGGTTTGGTGTGAGAGTCACTTCCCATAGTTACTGAGAGAATGGGGGTTGAGTACAACCATCTTGGGGAAGAGTGAAAATCAAGAAAGCAAGAGAAAGAGAAGAAATTTGTATGCGTAGGAGACCATATTTTGCACATTCACGTTTTTGCATAGAGAGTTGTTTTAAATGGAGTTTTCTGGCTAGTAATGGATTTTTGACTGTGGGATATTGAAGGCATCTATTATGGACATTTTTGGATTCTAATTGGAGCTATAATTTTGTGGATAAAGAGGTTGTGAGCCTAAGAGTGACAAGATGTTCATAATTCATCAAAGAAGCATGAATTTTAGCTACTAGGCGAATTTGTATTACAATTGTAGAATTATTGAACTCCCGACAAGTAGAATTGATGTCGAACCTATGTTGGAATCCCTGGAGGGGAGTGGAAATTCTTGAGGGAATGTGATAAGTGAAGGGGGATTCCATTCCTTGGGTTGTGAAGGTTGAGGGGAAGAGTTCTTCTGGACTAGAATTAGTTGAGACTTTAATTGCTGAATGGGGGACATTAGCCAACCTTAGGGACCTTCATCTCTTTTGGATTCATAGCCCTAGATTGGGGTGTATTTTTGTTGAGAAATAAAACAACAAGGCTACGATAGGGAGGAATGCCCCTCCTTTGCAGCTAGTTTCACATTTCATTAAGATAAATGTTCTCATCTATTGTTTTTATCCATGTTATTTGTTGATATACTCGCTTTGTAATTTACTCTTAATTATATTTGGATATTATTACTTGTTATGAGAAGAATGATGCATTTACATCCCTTTCTATGTGGTGGGATGTTGTCGTATGTTATTTAGTTTTTTCTATGCATAATTGAGAAATTATATTTTTGCATTTAACTAGAAAGAACAGTTTCAAGTGTATAAATTTCATGATGTTGGTTATTTCCGCATTTATATTTAGTATTAGAAATATTATGGGGGGGTTTGGTATGTTACAAAGTGGTGTCAAAGCTACTAGTTCAACATTGGACCCATAAGGTCAAAGAAGTAGTGCGGATTTGAGTACATTCATTGTTACAAACTTGGTCTGTGCAAATTTGGGGAAAAATAGGGAGAAAATCAGAGTTAAATCCCAAAATGTATGGTCAATATTCATGTTAGAATAAATCATAATTGTTTAAGATAATTTAATGAAGTTAATATGCAAGTTGCAGAGCCAAATTAGACTTGGAATGGTTGAATTTTGAGTTTTAATGGTTTCTATAGACTTATACGCAGTTTGGCGAATCGAAGGTTGAGATATATTTTGATCTCAATATTGACGATTAAGATTCGTCATGATAAATTTAAAAATCCATAAGGTTTGGTAGTTTTGAAATGTTGTACAAATCAATGGTTAATATTCACTTCGAGGGTTTTTGAAATGGAACAAATAAACGTCTTGTGTTCATTTTGGTCATTGAAGAGATGGAATAGAACCGATGGCCAAGATCATTTTCGTTAATAGATTGAAGGCCTTGATTCTTCTGGATTGTGATCAAATTCTTTTCTAAATGTTGGATTTCATTGAAAGACTTCGTCAACGACTCTTGGTTAGATAGTTGATATTTGCAGAGGGTTTGAATTTCGCTAGTTGAACTCATCGATGATTGACAGTCAAAGAAACTATTTTGGTGAATAGTTGAGTTTGGCCAAAAGAAGCCTCTGATCAACAACAGTCAAAGGTCAGGCATCGACAGATTTTGGCCAAAATTTCTAAGTGTCTAGGTTCACCAAAGAAACTCGTCGAGGTTCGATGGTAGGGGATTGACAAGATTTGGAGAATTTTTATGTGTCCAGGGAGGATCATTGATCATCGATGGTCGATGTCCATGGATTGACACATGTTGGTCGAAACATTTATGTGTAAAAATTCACTAGAAAAAATCATTGATGGCCAATAATTGAGGATCGACATAATTTAGTGAGAGTTTCATTCGATCGGTAGAAACCTCATATCGTCGATGGTGTATGATTGGGAATCGATAGATTTAGTCGAGGTTTTTCATTTATCCAAGAGAAGTGGTTGATCGCCTATGAAGGAAAAGAGGATGATGATGCCATCATCCATGTGTCATGCCAAGTCAACCAAGTTGACATATTGGGATGATTTTCCATACCATATCACGAAAGGGGCCATTGATTTTTGATGGTCGGGAGTTCGAAGAATTTGTAACAAGGATGTTCCCAAAGGAATGCATTGATTTCCAATCGTCGATGATCAGGTATTAGTGAGATTTGTGGGAAATATTTGGTTTCATGAAGCGAAATGGTCGATGTTCGATGACTAACAGTCGAGTGTCAGGGAGATTCACAGAAAAATTGGTTTCACAATGAGAATCGATGATCATTGATTGTCGATGGAGCTTATATCAATGACTTAGATTTCATGCAATTTGAAATGGTTGGCTTAGATTGAAATGGTTTTTACAGTAGTAAAACAGTGAAATTTATGTAACATTTTCTGAAATTTTCATATTTTTGAAGTTCATTAACTTGCAGAGCATTTTTGAGGGCCTGAACGATGTTTTTAGGTAGTTGAAACCCATGAGAATAGAGTGTATCGGGGTACACTCCATCTTTGTAGTTAAAATAAAATAACTTGGAGAGAGTTATCCAATGAGATAAACAGATCACAAAATGAATCTCGTATGATGAATTTATAGCCAAATCAATGTGGGTAAAAGTTTCACACCAAAGTTACTTCCAGAGGGTATAACTCCATCGTCAGAAGTTTGTTTGGGGCACAAGAGTAATCGATGGAAACATTATCACCCATAGAATCTAGCGTTGAAATCATATTTTAGTTATGGTTACCTAAAAATGTGTTGGGAGTGAAAGAAGACACCTATAGTATACAGGGATAAATTGGGTAAAATAGTCAAAACTTCTTCGAACCATAACTTTCAGATCAGAACTCTGATTTGAGAAAACAAATAATCGTTGCAAAATTATTGAGGATTATAAGACATATGTCAACCCATAATTTTGAATTGGGTTCTAAAATTTTCTAAGAAGTTAATAAAGTAATTATGAAGCAGCAAGAAAGTGAAAATTGAAGCATGTAGGAATTCTAACTTTCCGCTCAGAACACAAAATGAGCCATGAGTACATCCATTGGAAATTTGTTTTGGAGAGGAATGAATTTAAGGAATCACACTTGGGAGTAGTATATTAATATTATTCATAATTTAAAATGAATAATGACCTTTAATCTAGATAATAATTTTTTTTCAATATGCCTATTTCTAACAAAAAATATTGCATGCACATTCTTGTAGAAATAGAGATACAAAATAGTAGACTTTAGTTCCTACATGAAAACTAAAGATATGGAGGATGCTCAAGGGTCTTACATCCATGAAGAAGAAATTAAAGGTTTGAATGGAAGCATGGGTAATTTTGAGACTATGTCTAATGGGAGAAGAGACACGAAGGAGCTTGTAACTATGAAAATCCTCCAAATAGAAGTGCAGAACTATAGGGATGATAATGAGAGGATCATGAAGGCTCAAGAAGAGATACATAAAATCTTGAACATGTTGCAAAAGAATGTCAAACAATACTAAGGAACAAGGAAATAATTTAGTGCCAAGCAAGTGGAGGTGTCTAGGTCTCGTGATAGGAGCGATGATCATGGAGTATATAGATGATCAAGGATTATTAGCAGGAATCAACATCATCATTCCCCAGGGAAATCAACCAGAAAAACATATGCACATTCAAGGTTGGAAGGTATCCCAAGTATATATCCTGTCAAGAATCATATAAGGAGACATTGGTTAGATAGCTTACAAAAGGAATTGAGGAAAATCAAGCCATCATCATTTGATGGAGAAAAAGGGAGAGGTGAAGATGCAAAATCATGGTTGTTGGGAATGAGGAAATAATACCAATTTCATAACTACTCATCAAATGCAAAACCTAGAATTTTATCCTACCACCTTCAAGGTGTAACGTTCATCGGCCACCCTAGTTGGGGACATGCCACTACTTCAAAACCAAATTGTTCTGATACCATATTGTAACACACCCCATTCTTAATCCATTGGGCTATGCATGCTTTGTTTGATCTCATAAACACACACACACACACACATATATATAATGCAAATTTAACAGGCATAAACATTCTTCTCATACACATATTCATGCAGAAGCAATAATAAACACATACATGCAATATATACATGAAATTATGATAAACTTCAGACATGTACCTAAACACAACATTTAAACATAGCATGTAAAATTAACATAGATTTGGTATTTATCTTTTTATGAGAATACCACTGAATGTGTTTAGACCTTCCATGAACCTTTGAGCCTTAGACCACACTACTCCAAGCTATCAACAGTGGGTCACCCCTGAGCTAGGACTAAAATCCACCCAGGGTAAAGGAAATCCTAGGCTAGGATGAGACTACGGAAAGATGCATAATGAAACAGGAAGGATTCCCTCCAAGGATCCTAGTTATGCCCACCACTCACAGACTCTCATTCCCCACATGCCTATCCCACCCAAAGAATATACACCTTCATTGTTCCACAATCCATTGGTTGCTCCACTTCCCTTCCAGGTCTTCAACAACATGCCATATTAGGAACTCTCAAATCTCTGTAGTTGTTGCTAGACTCCCTCCAGGAGAAATCACTTCCCCAACAACCTCTCTCACCTAGAGAGAGTTTCTCACAGGCCTGACAACATGCTTCTTCAACCCATGGGCCTGACAACCTGCCTCTTCAAATGAGAGGCCTGACAACCTGCTTATTTGTTCCAACTCTTAAGTCCAACACGTAACAACAATAGAAAAAATCAGGTAAGGCAAGGAACAACTCAGTAAATTATAGAGATTCACAATGGCAGAGGGTTCAACAATGGAAGAAATTGATTAACTCTGTTCTTTCTTAGTGCGTGAGTGTGTGCATGTAGGGGGAGGATGGAAAGAATGGTCAGAATGGTGACAGAGAACTCATGAGGAAATATGGTAAGACTGGTTTGCGAACCCCCACAACGATGGAATTCCCCACATAAATTTACATGCATCCTGGATGACACTTAGCTCTTGAGGAGATCATTCCTCTCCACTTGGATTTCATTCCTTTACCCTGAAGGAACTTAGGATAACAGGGTTTATTTCCCAAACTTTAGTAATTTAGGAAATACATTATAATATTCCCTTAGGTTAAGCCCTCAATCTTAGCCCATTTTTCCTAGCCTCTCATCCCCCTTCCCTTTCCCTTCCTAGTGGAGCTTATTCCCCCATAACTCTTTCTTCATGGTTGGTCTCAGGGATGATTTTAAGGATGAAAATTTGTTTTAAAATGTAGAAACTTTGGCGAATCTTACTAATCCTTCATATGCCAACTATGAATGTTTAGCGATATTTTTGTAAAAATATTCAAATTTATAAGGATTTTATATAGTTTTTATAAAATTTTGGCGATTTTTAAGGTAAAATAATTTTGTCCTATAGAATTTGGGCGAATAATTTTTAAAATTGCAAATCTTGTTTTCGGAAAAACCATTGAAAATTAGCCCATGAGCGAAATTTAGCCCCTAAAATCATCCATGGTTGGTCTACACACAATGATGTATTTTATTAATAATACACATAATTACATATACAAAAGTAGGCTCATTGTCCTTTGCATCTAGGATCTCCGACCTAATGAACACATAATGCTCCCAACTTATAAATACTTGTCTCACCAGCCTATAAATTCAGTAAGCATCATTATAATTCATCAGGGGCTCGACCTTGGGGTATTATAATTCCCTCCCCTTATTTTTGCACTGTCCTCCGTGCAACTCATTTACATAACATCAGCAAGATTTTCAAAATTTTCAAAACGATGTGAGTATTATTCCTGCATAGCATCTTCATGCTCCAAAGTTGCATCCTTAGGACCGTACCAGGTCCATTGTAAATTTACAAGTCCTATGGCTTGATTTTGCAGCTGTTTGATTTTTCGTTCCAGAATGCGTACCGGATGCAATTGAAAACTTCTTTCTTTCTCCACCTAAATCACATTCCAATCAATAACATGATTAACATTAGGTATATATTTCTTAAGAAATGATAAATGTAATACATTATGTATATACATAGATGCAGATAATGCAATAATGTAAGATACTAGTCCAATCCTCTCTAGGATTTCAAATGACCCACAATATCTAGCTGYCGACTTGAAACAGTTTCCCAACTTCATGGAACTTTTGTTGGACTTCACCTTCAAAAAAACATGATCACGCACTTTAAATTCCCTGTGAGTTATGATCTTGTCAGCATATCTTTTTTGCCTGTCTTGGGAAGCCTTTAAATTCTATTTAATCTTTGACATCTTCGCTTCCATTTCTCTGAGAAACTCTGGCCCAACTATTTCTCTGTTAGTTGGGTTGTACCATCTTACTGACATGTTTCACTTTTTTCCATAAAGTGCTTCAAATGGACTCATCTTCAGTGATGCTTGATACCCATTGTTTTAGGCAAATTATACCATGTGTATATAATCTTCCCATTTAGATGGTTTGTCCATCACATCATCCTTAGCATATCCTCTATTAATTGGTTCACCCTTTCTGTTTTCCCATCATTCTCTGGGTGATAAATTGTGTTGAAGTTCAGATTTGTTTTGAACCCTTTGAATAACCCCTTCCATAACTTTGAGGTAAAATTTGGGTCTCTGTCAAACACAATTGTCTTGGGTATTCCATGAAATCATACTACTTCTCTCATATAGATATCAACAACATTCATTTCCTTGTGAGTAACCTTCATAGAGATTAAATGGGAAGATTTGGTAATCTTTTCCAGCACCACCATAATAACATCATGTTGTTTTCTTGTTTTGGGAAATTTGGTGATGAAATTCATTGTCACCACTTCCCACTTCCACTCAGGAATGGGTAATGGCTGCAACAACCCAACTGGGTGTCTATTCTCATCCTTGACCCTTTGACACTCCAAGAATTTAGCAATGTATTCAACAATATCCCTCTTCATGCTTGTCCAATAATAGTGTCTCTTGACTGTTGAAATTGTTTTATGATATCCTAGGTTCCCAACATAAAGTACATTAAGCATCTCTTTTAAAATCGTACTCCTCAATTCAGGATAATTGGGTACATAAATTATGTTCCTGTATAGAAGAATTACATC
>JZKD02S1891083.1:64668-77692 GCA_000966675.3 Picea glauca
GGATATTTTGAAGAGGGAGGATGGAATATGATGGTCCTTCTTCAACATTATACATAGGTTTTTCCACTTTATTATTAGGATTGGAGATTGGTTGAGATGGTAATTGAGTTGGTCGGGGTGGAGGTTGGTTGGATGGTAGTTGGAGTTGTTGTGGTTGGGTTAGTTGAGGTGCAGGTTGTGATGACTGAAAATATGAATTTTGTGGCTGATTCTGCTGGAACTGTTGATAAGGGAAAGGCTGATATGGCTGTTGGTATGGCTGTTGATAAGGTTGTTGATATGGCTATTGGTAAGGCTGTTGGTATGGTTGATTTCCTTGAGCATACCCTCGCCAACCTTGAGGAGGTTGGTTTTGGTCCTGTTGAGGAGGCCAAGCTTGCCAAGGCATGGGTGCATTCCATGAATTTTGAATGGGAGTTTGGAAATTCTGTGGAAATTGTTGAGGAGAAAAATTTTGAGACATACCTGTGAAACGTGGCTGCCAAGGCTTCCTAGGTGCTAGGTAGTAAAGAGATTCCATTCCTTGTCCTTGTTCTATGTGAGTATCTTGTAGTTCTTTTAACCCTGGAAAATCATCAGTGGCATGACTATCTGTACATAATCCACAAACTTGAATTTTGTTTAAAGGACATTCTCTCGGTCCATGTTTCTTTCTGCATGTAGGACACCAGATGGATAATATTTTCTCTTGTTATTCTTGCTTCTATTTTTCTTTCAACATGTCAAGTTGTGAACCAAATGTGCTCATAATATCAGTTTTAAAACTTTCAAACAGATTCCCTAATTCTGTTTTAGTAACACCATTGGAGATTGATTTTGTTGACCTTGTCACAATATCTCTTTGTCCTATTCCTCTTTTAGCTTTTCTTCTTGAGTATTTCTTACATAGTTCAGCGATTTTTGGGAAAGGAAGGTGAGAAATATCCCCAATCCCATTAAATTAAGAGCTTCCAAATTTTCATCTGAAATTCCCTTCAAGAAGATAGTATGGATGACATCCAAAGGGAGATTAGATTGCTTAGATTTATGCATGTTGTAAAGAAATTTTTCTAGATATTCTTCTAAGATTTCATCTTCACTTTGAGTCATTTTAAAGATATCTTCTTTAGAGTCTTTGGAATTACAATAAGGCTGATATTTAGGAAGAAATTTATTTTTCATGTCTTCCCAGTATACTATGGTTGCTTCTCCCAAACCCATGAACCATTTCAATGCATATCCTTTCAAAGTTGCAGGAAATAAACAAAGTTTTTGAGCATCATTGGTATATCCATATGTTCTACAAACGATGTCAAATTCAAACATGAAAGAATCAGGATCTTCAGTAATCAAACCAAAGAAGTTTGGAAAAAAAGAGGGAGGAATATTTTTCATTTTTATGTCATCTCCTAAAAGGGTTGGTGTGTCAACTATAGGAAATGCAAACGTAGTATGTTCTTCCTCCTCTTCTTCATCATTTCTTCTTGTCTCTTCTCGATGTGATTCTCTATCTTCTCGTTCTTTCCTTCCTCTTTCCTCATTTCTTTTCCTTTCTAGTTCCCTTTCCATTCTCTCCCTTTCTTGTCTATCAACTTCTGACATTTCAAAGAAGTTTTCTGTTGTACAGTCTGATATCTCTATTGGAAAAAGAGGTTTTCCTATTTGTTCAAAAATAGTTTGTTTTTCTTTTTTCTTTCCTACATAAGATATTTTTGTTTGTGTTTGTTTCTTCTTTACTTCATAAGCCAATAGAACTTGTCTTTCTATGAGAGTTAACCTTTGTCCTTAACATTGTTTCTCTTCTAATTCTTCCAAGGTAATCTTTCCAGCAGTTGGTGTGGTAGATTCAGTTGTAGATGTGCCTACTCCTACAGATGCTGGATTAGTTTTGGGGGGGTTTTGTTTTAAAAATATGCCTTTATCATCCCTAAGTTTAGACATAAAGAAACATAATTTAAAATCACTTCTATGCTATGTTTTTTTTTTTTTTATGAGCATATATGTTTTTTTTTTTATATCTCTAAATATGCCTCCCCGACAACGGTGCCAAAATGTTGAGCTCCAATCTACCCTAGTAAATTAGAGTGCAAATGATTGTCAATCTGGTGTTTGTAAGACTTAGAGGCATGTCCACAGTATATGGATTTAGAGATAGTTTTTATCTTTAATGGAGATAAACCAAAAACCTATTCTAAGGCTGAATATGAAAGAGATGCTAAGATTCTATTCAGAAGTCATCTTCATAGATATCATAACAGTAATCAACACTTGTTTTTCTAAAGAGTAAAAACAGTAAGCATTCAAGAGATGTTCGAACTAGTTTTAAGACCTATCAAATGTTAGAAGAACAAAACTCTTATTCAAGAGATGCATTCATTGTCTTATTTCATTCATTCATTAACAACTATCATGAAATCAAATCAAAGTACTGAAAGCATAAATAACTCAAAAAGCATTCAAAACTATCTTAATGCTTGAAGTCAAACTACACATTGAATTTTCATTCAAGAAATCATTCACAATATGAGTAAGGCTTGAAAACATTAAGCATGTAACTGAGCTATGAAATTCAGCTACCTACAACAAGATAAAATTCATCTACAACAAGATTTGATCTAAAACATGTACTTGAAAAAGAACACAAGGAAAGAGTGTACTAGTTGGCAATGGGGGCCCTCCAATGCTTCCCTGGTACACTTGAGTTGAGTCAGTTAAAGAAGAACTCCAATAGCATTCAAATCATCATAAGCATTCACAAGAACAAAACACAGATCTGATATTCAAGAGTGCAAATTCTCAAGTTTCTTCATTCATATCAAGATTGTCCTACTAGTTTAAGCTTAAGAGTATTTATACAAGAGTCTTAAAAACCAAAAGTGCTAAAATGTCTCCTAAATATCATAATTAGATCCAAAATATCCTAGGAGGGTCGAATGCCTCCTTTAGATCCTCAATATATAGTCAAAATCCCACGAAATCCAAAACCGTCCAAGATTTAAGGCTGAAACACGACATTTTCTGCTGAAGTGGCTCTGTTTGACCAGCGTTGAACGGACATCTGGAAGGCTCAGATTTCGAATATGATAGCTCATTCTCCATCCTTTTACATTAGGGAACACGAACCAAGTGTTATATTTCGCCCAGGTGTCCTGCAAGTATACAAACCACAGAGCTTTTACGGGATTTGGTCAAATCCTGTAATTTCTGATAAATTTTCAATTTTAATGCTAAAATTTAGAAAATTCAATTCTTAAACTAAAGAATGAAAAATATACCTTTCATAGGCTGTTTCATGGAAAATGTGGAATGAAATGAAGTCAAAATGGATAGATAAAGAGGAAAAAGTATGGTTTATAGAGAAAAATGGAAGCACAAAAATGGACTCAACATTAGGAACATAGATTCTATTTTTATGCATGAGTAATCTATCTTCCTTTATCTCATACTCCTTTATTTTCTGTTGTACATCTCCTTTCTGTAAGATTTACTTTACCTATAGGTAATGCTGGTCTGTAACAAGACCATCTAAAATTATGCTCTTCAATTCTGACTGATACATACTGACAACATTAGCATGCATGAGATGCACTCTTCTACTAAGCACATTTGCAAATTTATTCTCTTTTCCTTTGATATGCTTGATATCGAAGTCATATTCACTTAAATTCCATCCATATTGTTTTCTTGGAATTCAAGGTTGGTTGTTCAAAAAGATACTTCAGGCCAATGTGGTCTATCCTTAATTCAAATTTCTTCCCCATGAGATAATGCCTCAACATCCTCAAGGCGTGAACAATGGAAACAAGTTCCAAGGCATACGTGGCATAGTTCCCCTCATGTTCCTTAAGATTTCTGGACTCATATCCAATGACATGTCCATTTTTAATGAGGACTCCCCCAAGTCCTTCCTTATATGCGTCTGTACATACCAAAAAAATTTCATTTGGGTCAACAATATTTAACATAGGTGCACTAGTAAGTAATTCCTTCAACAGATTAACATTCTTTTCACACTTGAGTGTCCATTCAAATTTAGTTCCCTTCTTTTGCAAAGAAGTGATGGGATGAGAAATCTTAGAGAACCCTACTATAAACCTTCTGTAGTACCCATCTAGTCCCATAAAAGATCAAACATCTAACACATTTCTGGGTGTTGGCCATCCTCTAATGGCTTCGATCTTCTCTGGATCTACTGTGATGCCCTGCTCTGAAATAATGTGTCCCAAGTAATGGATCTTCTTTTGACAAAAAGAACACTTACTGAACTTGGCATACAACTGATGTTCTCTTAGTACTTGCAACACCAACCTTAATTGATGTTCATGCTCCTGTTTAGACTTAGAATAGATAAGTATGTCATCCAGGAATACTATGACAAACTTATCCAAATAATTTATGAATATGTCGTTCATTAAGCACATGAATACAATTGGTGCATTGGTTAGTCCAAATGGAACCACTACAAATTCATAATGCCCATACCTGGTCCTAAAGGTTCTCTTATGAATGTCTTCTTCCTTGATTCTTACCTAATGGTATCCTTCCCTCAGGTCAATCTTTGAGAATATATTTTCTCCTCTTAGCTGATCAAAGAGGTCATCAATTCGGGGTAGAAGATACTTGTTCTTTATAGTGTACTTGTTCAACTATCAGAAGTCAATACACAGCCTCAAGGTTCCATCCTTCCTTTTGAAAAAAAGCACTGGTGCTCCTCAAGGTGAAACACTTGGACATATGTACCCTTTCTTCAACAATTCCTCCAGTTGCATTTGTAATTCTTTTAACTCTGGTGTGCTCATTTTGTAAGGTATTTTTGACACTGGGGTAGCTCCTGGCACTAAATCAATTGAGAAATCTATCTCCCTCCTTGGTGCCAATCTTGGTGTTTCTTGGAATACATATTCAAATTCTTGTAGTACCGAGAAATATTCAAGGCTTGGCCCCTTTGTATTATCTGGATCTTCCACATGAGCTGCATACAATTGAAATCCTTTCCTAAAACATATTTTTAGCTATAAGGATGGAATCTCCCTTATAGAGATGGGTCTTGGAACTCCTTTCACAGTGCTATGTTTTCCATTTCCATCCAGACATGTAAATTTATTGTTATGACAATCTAGGACAGGATGATGATTTTCCAACCAATCCATTCCAATCAGAATATCATAAGACCCCAAAGGTATGATATTTAGATCAATACTAGTATTCATGCCATTAAGACTTATGGAACAACTTTTGACCATGTCATGGATTCTTCTTTTGGCTCCAGTGGCTAAATGAACCAAAATTTATTTTCCAACTTTACTTTTCTCCAAATGTAATCTATCCAGTATCTTAGGATCAATGTAGCAATGGCTTTCTCCTAAATCAATCAAAATAGAAATAGGTTGATTTATGATCTTACCTTCCACCTCGATCATATTGGAATAGTACTTTGCTTGTCAATCATTTAAACTTGCATATATTCTTCCCATATCTTCGACTGTTGTAGCTTCTTGGATGCTGTGCACATTATTCACTCTATCCTTTGTGTGTGGGAAATCCTTGTATAGGTGATATCCCTTTCATCCCCAACATTGGATTGGCATTCTTCCCCTTTTCCCCAAGGAATATTGCTTCTTGAAATCTCCCTTAACATACTGATCTTGATGATTTCTATTAGGCTCATTCCTATTGAAGGAAGGTTTGAATCCTTTCCTCCTCTGATCGAACTTCATATTTTTCTTTTCCTTCCAATATTTATGCAGAGATTCTCTTCCCTAGCCTTGCTCATATAGGTATTTATCCTTCTTGATGGCTTTAGTCAAGGTCTTGGGCTCATCATATTTGATCTTTTCCTTATAAAAGGATGGAAATCCACTTAGAAATCTCTCTATTTTCACTTTCTCATCACCAATGAACGTGACATACTTTAACAATCCCAAGAACTTCTTCTCATATTCTGCCATAGTCATGCCTCCCAACCTCATTTCAAAGAACTCCTGCATTTTCTTGTCATATAAATTCTCTGAGAGGTACTCCTTTTGGAAGTACTTATTGAATTGCTTCCAAGTGATCCTACTTTCATTAACATGTTCCACTTGCTTCAGTTGGTCCCACCACATTGCATCTTTCTCGTGTAAATGGTAGGTGGAAATCTTGGCTTCCATATTTGATGAATATTTATGCAATTGAAAATATTTCCCGAGCCCAAGCAACCATGCTTTGAAATCATATTCCCTTTCTCTTTCACCCTCAAAGGAAGGTGGCTTGAGCTTCCTCAACTCTCCTTGCAAGCTATATAACTCTTATTTCCTTCTTTGGTGTCCAACAAGATACACCTCTGGACTGCTTATGAGATATTTCGATGCATAAAACTTCCTTTCTGAGTAAGGAGGTGAGTTGTGTCCATGAGTACTGCTAGAACTTCTGGAATAACTAGCCCTTCCATGATCATCCCTTCTTTCATGGTACCTACCTTCTTCCTCTTGTTTTGAGTTTGATATCTTCTTCATTTGTCTCTGCAACTTATTTAAGATCTACAACACTCGAGCATTTATCTGACTTTTCTCTATCATTAATATCTCATTTTCTGCTTTGTCTTGGCAACCGATTAAATTTTTTCTATTGTCTTAAAAGCTGCCTACACCTATGTCTTCTGAACTTCAAATTGTCGTCGCATTTCGCAGATTAACGATATTTTCATTTTATGCGACATTTGCAAATTAATTTCGATTTAGTTTTCACGACTGAAAGCGTGAAAACTCCTCCAGCATTATTTGAATTATCATGATCTACTCATCAATATTCTGATTGGTACTTACCTTCGATTTTTTTATCAAGTAGCTGGAATGATTTTTCAAACTATGCCCATGCTTACTTTGATTGCGCAACTTGACTTTTATTTGATTCATAAGGTGTTGTGCATGAAAATTGATGGGTTACACTTGATTTCATAAGGTTCATGGTTGATTTTGGTTTTTATATGATGTGATCCTTACTATTGTAAGCTCTTGGCTTATCGATTTTATGAAATCTCTTATCACAATGTTTTATAAACTTTGANGTCTGTAACAAGACCATCTAAAATTATGCTCTTCAATTCTGACTGATACATACTGACAACATTAGCATGCATGAGATGCACTCTTCTACTAAGCACATTTGCAAATTTATTCTCTTTTCCTTTGATATGCTTGATATCGAAGTCATATTCACTTAAATTCCATCCATATTGTTTTCTTGGAATTCAAGGTTGGTTGTTCAAAAAGATACTTCAGGCCAATGTGGTCTATCCTTAATTCAAATTTCTTCCCCATGAGATAATGCCTCAACATCCTCAAGGCGTGAACAATGGAAACAAGTTCCAAGGCATACGTGGCATAGTTCCCCTCATGTTCCTTAAGATTTCTGGACTCATATCCAATGACATGTCCATTTTTAATGAGGACTCCCCCAAGTCCTTCCTTATATGCGTCTGTACATACCAAAAAAATTTCATTTGGGTCAACAATATTTAACATAGGTGCACTAGTAAGTAATTCCTTCAACAGATTAACATTCTTTTCACACTTGAGTGTCCATTCAAATTTAGTTCCCTTCTTTTGCAAAGAAGTGATGGGATGAGAAATCTTAGAGAACCCTACTATAAACCTTCTGTAGTACCCATCTAGTCCCATAAAAGATCAAACATCTAACACATTTCTGGGTGTTGGCCATCCTCTAATGGCTTCGATCTTCTCTGGATCTACTGTGATGCCCTGCTCTGAAATAATGTGTCCCAAGTAATGGATCTTCTTTTGACAAAAAGAACACTTACTGAACTTGGCATACAACTGATGTTCTCTTAGTACTTGCAACACCAACCTTAATTGATGTTCATGCTCCTGTTTAGACTTAGAATAGATAAGTATGTCATCCAGGAATACTATGACAAACTTATCCAAATAATTTATGAATATGTCGTTCATTAAGCACATGAATACAATTGGTGCATTGGTTAGTCCAAATGGAACCACTACAAATTCATAATGCCCATACCTGGTCCTAAAGGTTCTCTTATGAATGTCTTCTTCCTTGATTCTTACCTAATGGTATCCTTCCCTCAGGTCAATCTTTGAGAATATATTTTCTCCTCTTAGCTGATCAAAGAGGTCATCAATTCGGGGTAGAAGATACTTGTTCTTTATAGTGTACTTGTTCAACTATCAGAAGTCAATACACAGCCTCAAGGTTCCATCCTTCCTTTTGAAAAAAAGCACTGGTGCTCCTCAAGGTGAAACACTTGGACATATGTACCCTTTCTTCAACAATTCCTCCAGTTGCATTTGTAATTCTTTTAACTCTGGTGTGCTCATTCTGTAAGGTATTTTTGACACTGGGGTAGCTCCTGGCACTAAATCAAATGAGAAATCTATCTCCCTCCTTGGTGCCAATCCTGGTGTTTCTTGGAATACATATTCAAATTCTTGTAGTACCGAGAAATATTCAAGGCTTGGCCCCTTTGTATTATCTGTCTCTTCCACATGAGCTGCATACAATTGACATCCTTTCCTAAAACATATTTTTAGCTATAAGGATGGAATCTCCCTTATAGAGATGGGTCTTGGAACTCCTTTCACAGTGCTATGTTTTCCATTTCCATCCAGACATGTAAATTTCTTGTTATGACAATCTAGGACAGGATGATGCTTTTCCAACCAATCCATTCCAATCAGAATATCATAAGACCTCAAAGGTATGATATTTAGATCAATACTAGTATTCACGCCATTAAGACTTATGGAACAACTTTTGACCATGTCATGGATTCTTCTTTTGGCTCCAGTGGCTAAATGAACCAAAATTTCTTTTCCAACTTTACTTTTCTCCAAATGTAATCTATCCAGTATCTTAGGATCAATGTAGCAATGGCTTGCTCCTAAATCAATCAAAATAGAAATAGGTTGATTTATGATCTTACCTTCCACCTCGATCATATTGGAATAGTACTTTTCTTGTCAATCATTTAAACTTGCATATATTCTTCCCATATCTTCGACTGTTGTAGCTTCTTGGATGTTGTGCACATTATTCACTCTATCCTTTGTGTGTGGGAAATCCTTGTATAGGTGATCTTCCTTTCATCCCCAACATTGGATTGGCGTTCTTCCCCTTTTTCCCAAGGAATATTGCTTCTTGAAATCTCCCTTAACATACTGATCTTGATGATTTCTATTAGGCTCATTCCTATTGAAGGAAGGTTTGAATCCTTTCCTCCTCTGATCGAACTTCATATTTTTCTTTTCCTTCCAATATTTATGCAGAGATTCTCTTCCCTAGCCTTGCTCATATAGGTATTTATCCTTCTTGATGGCTTTAGTCAAGGTCTTGGGCTCATCATATTTGATCTTTTCCTTATAAAAGGATGGAAATCCACTTAGAAATCTCTCTATTTTCACTTTCTCATCACCAATGAACGTGACATACTTTAACAATCCCAAGAACTTCTTCTCATATTCTGCCATAGTCATGCCTCCCAACCTCATTTCAAAGAACTCCTGCATTTTCTTGTCATATAAATTCTCTGAGAGGTACTCCTTTTGGAAGTACTTATTGAATTGCTTCCAAGTGATCCTACTTTCATTAACATGTTCCACTTGCTTCAGTTGGTCCCACCACATTGCATCTTTCTCGTGTAAATGGTAGGTGGAAATCTTGGCTTCCATATTTGATGAATATTTATGCAATTGAAAATATTTCCCGAGCCCAAGCAACCATGCTTTGAAATCATATTCCCTTTCTCTTTCACCCTCAAAGGAAGGTGGCTTGAGCTTCCTCAACTCTCCTTGCAAGCTATATAACTCTTATTTCCTTCTTTGGTGTCCAACAAGATACACCTCTGGACTGCTTATGAGATATTTCGATGCATAAAACTTCCTTTCTGAGTAAGGAGGTGAGTTGTGTCCATGAGTACTGCTAGAACTTCTGGAATAACTAGCCCTTCCATGATCATCCCTTCTTTCATGGTACCTACCTTCTTCCTCTTGTTTTGAGTTTGATATCTTCTTCATTTGTCTCTGCAACTTATTTAAGATCTACAACACTCGAGCATTTATCTGACTTTTCTCTATCATTAATATCTCATTTTCTGCTTTGTCTTGGCAACCGATTAAATTTTTTCTATTGTCTTAAAAGCTGCCTACACCTATGTCTTCTGAACTTCAAATTGTCGTCGCATTTCGCAGATTAACGATATTTTCATTTTATGCGACATTTGCAAATTAATTTCGATTTAGTTTTCACGACTGAAAGCGTGAAAACTCCTCCAGCATTATTTGAATTATCATGATCTACTCATCAATATTCTGATTGGTACTTACCTTCGATTTTTTTATCAAGTAGCTGGAATGATTTTTCAAACTATGCCCATGCTTACTTTGATTGCGCAACTTGACTTTTATTTGATTCATAAGGTGTTGTGCATGAAAATTGATGGGTTACACTTGATTTCATAAGGTTCATGGTTGATTTTGGTTTTTATATGATGTGATCCTTACTATTGTAAGCTCTTGGCTTATCGATTTTATGAAATCTCTTATCACAATGTTTTATAAACTTTGATTACACATTTCATATTGAATGGAATTAGTTCGAAGGTATACACATGGCGCATTGGTTAAACATTTGGTTTTTGATTTAATGGTTTGAGTTATTACAGGCGCATATTTAAACTTTGGGTTTTATTTCGTATTGAACATTCATGGTTTCAAACTATACATTGGCACATTGGTATAACTATCCACCGTTTAATCCTTGGGTTAGCCGAATAGTTTGATTTTGGTTATGATTGATTGAACAAGGGTGTACTTTTCCATTACTATGTTGCATGGCGGTGGATAATCCCACCACCCTCGCACGCGTACATTAATTTGCATCCCCTTTAATCGTTCTCAGCTGTTAGCCAAAACGATTTTTCTCCTGTATGTTTAATCCGAACCTTATCATGTGCCCGCACCATGGATCTGGTCGTAAGGGCTGAGCCCAATGGTTTCCAGGCATTGTTGATGTTTGACGGTGCTTACAGTGACCTTGAGGAGTTTGGATGGCTCCCGTTCATACGAAAGTTTGATGGCTATAACCCTAGCGTGGCTCGACAATTTGCATTAACCTTTGATGGCTGCCGAGCCAAGGTTGGGGATGTGCAATTAGAAATTAATGAGCAGTTCCTCAGTTTGGCTACCGGTTTGCCTGCTACTGGACAAAAATGGTCAAAAAATTGCAAAGTGGAAGATGTCCCGTGGACATTGCTCTTCCAGTCACGAAGAGTGAGCTCCTATGACAAAGGTTTGCCTACAAATATGCTAAAGCAACGCTGGCAAGACTTGCTGATGATAACCAAGCAGTTCATCACATGCGAGGGCCGTTATGGTTTTGTTTTCCTATATCACGTTCGGCTACTTATGGTTTTCATGTGCTATGAGCTTAATATGCCTTATTACTTGCATAGGAGTCTGTTAAAATGTCTAAAAAGTATAAACAGAACCAGGCCGATAGCAACCTTTTTCGCTTTGGGTTAATTAAAATGCTTGTGGTTTGTCATTTGGGGTTACGCCGAGACTGTTGGAATGATTTTCTGGTTTGTAATAATTTTGAGGACTCAAGCCCACCACAGGTTGACAAACCTGTGGTAAGAGAGAGCAAGTCTGTACCCTTTGTGCCTTACAGTGCTCTGCTACCTAAACCTCTACCCGACTCGCCTATTGAGCTACCCAATTCTGTCACCAAGGATGTGGAAATTGTTAAACTCATGGCTAAAAGGCCTAAAGCCAAACCTACTGCAAATTCCATAGGAAAAAAGAACGCCCGATTAATCTCTCACATGGAAAGAAACAAACTGAAAGTTCCTGTCAACCCTGAACCTATCATGGTGAGTGAAGATTTTGACTCGGAGATTGAATGTTACCTGGCAAGTGAGTATCCCTATTCTGAAGGTCTGTGTGACAAACCCTCTTACGACTTTTTCGAGAACCTACCTCCTTGCTTGCAAAATGATCCTAATTACCCAGGAATCAAAATGCCTTGTGAAACCCCCATTGACTTGTCAAAACCCCCTCCTGATCTATCTCAACCAGATGCTCCACCATGTGATCAGTGTGGCGCATGGTCAGAAAGGTATTACCTCGATGTGCCAATGCTGCAGTCCATAATTCATGCTTTGGAGGATCAAGTTGCAACGCTCACCAGTCAAAAGGCTAATATGCCATCCACTGATAGGAAACAGCGAACAACATGTTCTATTCTGTTTAAGAATTTGGAGTCTACTACAGCAGTTGTGAACTCAAAACTGGCGTAGCTTGATCAACCTCACTGGTATGATTATCACCTGTTTATATGACAAAATCATAAACTCTGTTTACAGTGTGGATTTTATTTGACACATAAGCATGAGTTATTGTATATAATTTTGTTTTGATTAATCGAATTTAGTTTCCCGAATTTGCTTTGATTGGATTTAGCTTTGATTCGATTGATCATATTATGGATTTGATTGTTTTAATTTGGACTCGATTGGATACTCTGTTTCTTATTGAAGTTGTTAATATCTTTACTAAACACAGGTTGTTTCTGGTATTCCAATTGTGAAAACAGTCAATGGTTCAATTTGAATTGGTTATATTCTATACGATATGGCTGGCATAACTGTTATCATGTTATATCCTGTGTCTTTTGACCAATTCGAATATCATTCTGTTAATGCATAACCAAATTGCAACTGTTCGATTCGCATCGTTTGACCGTGTTATCAGCTAGGTTCATATTGCAACAAATATATTGTTTAAATTTGATTTGGGAACGAAAATGATTGTGCCCAGCATTGCGATTTGTTTCTATTTTTGACTAAGTCACAATTCGATTTGATTGTTGCCCAGTTTATGGTTATCATCGCTGTGGATGGTTACGATTATTTCGTGATCCTGTTTGTTGACTGTGTAAACACTCAACGATTCAAATCTATGGCGAAGTTTGATGTTGTTATGAATGTTTGGCAATAATCGTAACAGTTTTTCCATATTGGTATTTGATT
>JZKD02S1891094.1:4543-32719 GCA_000966675.3 Picea glauca
AAGTTATTTGTCTCCCCTGCATGCGCTTCTTTTGAACTTAGAAATGTTCAAACTTAGAAAATTGTCTAAGTATTTTCTCCTCAATGCTCATATCACTGTCTCTTTTGAGCTTGTTCCTACATGGTTTTAAATCCTTGGACACACTCATTGCATCCTTGGAACTCTTCCACTTGACTATTCTCCTTTGGGACAAAGAGTCTGAGAACAAATCAACATCTTCACTCCGTGTGTGGCCCTGTGCTTCCTCTGCACTACTGCTATCAAATATTCAATGCTATCTCTCCTAAGCTTCCTTTATTTAAACTTAACTCTGTCAAAACACTCCTTGCACGACAATGTTCACTTCTTTCATGAGCTCTCAATAGAGAAACAATTGAAACGTATTCTAACTCCATAGGTTCATGTATTTAACCACAAAATTCATTCATAAGCACAAGAACAATATAAACAAATAATTTAAATGAACATAAAACCTACCATTCATTCAGATAAACATAGTAACAACAACACCAAAAATTTGGATCAAACCTTCTCTATTCTATTCATTCAAGTGATAATATAAATAGATATATCCAGTCCTCTAATCCTCCTTCAACAAATTATACAATGCTCTCTGGATCTCAAACAATCTCTCTCTCTCTCTCTCTCTCAATAAAAACTATTACCCAATGAGAAACAACAACCTTCCCTGGGCGTAAGATACAAAAATATATACAAAGGGTGATTTATCGAGAATTTCACCCAAAAAACCTAATGTCTATCCTATCAGGATTTATGTATCCACCTACTAAGGACTAAGAAGTTAATAACATTTACAAAGAAGATAAGAGATGATGTGAAACCTTTGTACAATACAACCTCTACATTAAAGTTATATTGATAAGAGAGGATATTTAGGGATGGCCTTAGCCTCCAATCATTAATTACATTTCTTTTCATAAAATTCAAATTCAAAAAGGGTGCACTCTCCTTTGTATAGTCCAAACTAGCTTCATATGTGCACTAGTTGATGTGTTGTCTTCCAACCTATCCTCCTTTTAATGTTGATGTAGATGATTCTATATCACACATGGAATTCTTGGAGTGGGTCCACGTCACCCTAGATGAGAGAAGAATGCCACGTGGCTATGACACTCTGAGAATTTGGATAAATATCAGTACTACACAACACATCTCCCGAATGCCGAATTTTCGAATAGGTCCACATCACTCTAGGTGACATCATCATTCTGCGTCACTACGACACTCTGAGACTTCAGGACTTTGGAGAGTCCCACACCAGATCACATCAAAACACTTGAACACTGAACTTCTAAAATCCCAAATAGTGTTCTCTGGAGCTTCAGAACTTCAGGGCTCCAGGACTTTAGAAAAAATCTCATTTGTACACTTTAAAATTCTCGATCCCCAAAATTATGAACTTTTGATCAAGTCCATGTCACTCTAGTGCTCCAGGACTTCGGCACTTCAGGCTTTGAAAGATCCCACACTGGCACACTTTATAACTCCCGAACACCGAAGTTATGATCTCTTGAATAGGTCCATGTCACCTTAGGTGATGTCAGCATGCCACATCACTCCAGTGCTTCAGGACTTCAACACTTCGAGCTTCAGAAGTTTTCACACCAACATAATTTATAACTTCTAAATGCCAACATTTTGGATAGGTGTTCCTAGAAGCTTCAAGACTCTGGCACTCTGGGACTTTGGAACTTTGGGCTTCAGAGGATTCCATTGTTGAACACCACCCGACCCCCGAATTGTCGAACAATGAAATTTGAAACACTTTCTAATATTCGGACACATGTCCCCAAACATGAAAAGTCTGTATTGGTTCTGGAATTTGTGACTTCGGGGAAGATTCCACTCTGTGCAACCATAACCGGATTTCCCTGGATGCTGAAATATTGAACCACTTACGAGATCCAATGACCCAACTTCTCCCAAATGATATATGGTGTAGATTCACTACAAGAATTTGGAGGCTCAGGTATTTTTCCTCCTTTCTTTCAAAGACCTAAAAATTGTTGAAGAAACGAAGTTCGAAGGATTGGAGGGGTTAAACATTGCATATTATGGTTGTGAAGGATTGAGGCCTTTCTTGAACAGATCCTACGACTATTGTAATTTCCTAAATTTTTACACCTCCTGAGCTTTCTAACATAGTTAAGGTGTTCTCTCAAAACTCTTGTGGCACTCATAGACCCTTTGAAACTCAAATTTTGTCTATTTTAACAACAATTCACTATAAAAAAATTTCTTCAATTTGCACTTACACAGACCAATCCAGGCTCACTGTTGAAAACTCAAGCTCTGATACCAAATTGTAACACACCCAACCACCTGTTGAGGGGTCCTAAATCCCTTTGACTCAACAACAATAACCAAACCCTCCACATAGGCCCAATTAGACTCTGCAGCGTTTAATGGTGGAATGGTTCTCCAGATATTTCGATACGATCAATTTATCGATGGGATTTACGTAGTGATTGACATGATATCTTCTTATGAAAGTTCCTCCTTCAGTTTAAATGTTCTATTTTGTATTTT
Source organism: Picea glauca (assembly GCA_000966675.3). NCBI lineage: Eukaryota > Viridiplantae > Streptophyta > Pinopsida > Pinales > Pinaceae > Picea > Picea glauca. Next base: position 7,094 of record JZKD02S1891094.1, read on the forward strand.
CTCTTATTAGATGGGTCTGATTAGAATATGTGCGATGGTATAAACCAACTGGTAAAAGGGGGGTTCCTAACTACTAAAGAAGGTTAAGCTTGGGATAACCCGTGTGCTCAAGCATGTAGACAATGATATTCACACTTGTGAAAACCCTAGTACTAATACATCAACTTGCTGGTATTTCAGTTATTGACCAAGATACAATTATTGAAAGAAAACATACATTCAATAAAATGATGGCAAGAAAAATAGTTTCCTTAGCTCTAGCATTAATCAAACATTAACACAACGATTTTAATTCATCATTAGAGACAATAACTACAAAAAATATTGAAACAACTAACTTATCAATAGATTCATAAATCTTACTCATTACAACATCCATTCATGAAATAAATTTGGAACTAATTCCTCCTCAAATCCAATCACACAATGCCTTTGATGAAAAAGAAAAGTTGGTCTCTGGTCCTAAACATGACTTCTCAATTAAGGTAGTTTGGAAATAGTTCTTTACAATTCCAAAAAATGAGGGTCTTTTACAAAACCATCAACCTTTACTAAAAGTTCAATCCTATTATTTATAACGAATCATTAACTAAAAATATCTATCAAAAGTGCAAGATAAGTAAAAAAAAACATCACCACATGGCACTTTCATCTCTCTGTCTTCTAAGAATCATCAAATAGTTTCACTAAAGTGGATGACTCTTCTCATACTTTGACCATTTGACGAAGAGTTCCTCACATGTGTTGGCATACGGGAACCCGTGTTGGTCCATCGAGGCTGAAAATATTTCTTTTACTTCTACTAGCCATCCTCGATACTTGACTATTTTGGCACTTAACCGCTACAAAACTGCTCGAGCCTTGAACGGACGCTCCATGAACTATTGTACCTGAACTGACGCCATGCTCACCACCTTTTATATATTCTTTGTCCATGCTGAGTATTGTTCCTCATGTTGCTTGACTATGTCATGTAGGTCAACAAAGTCCTCAGGTGAGCCGAAGTCTGGGAGGCCGATGTCTTTCATCTCTCGATTAATCTTTTCCCGACTCTTTTTGCAATCAGCCCATTTCTCCTGAATATCCTGCTGGGGTTCCTGGGCCATTTTCACCCAGTATTTGGCCTCTTTGCTGATCTGATCTATATTATTGTTCCTCAACACCCAAATGTTGTGTTCTTCTATGTATCGGTCCTTCTAAACCTCGCTAATGTAATCAATTATTTCCACTACTTGGTGAGCCTTCTCATACCACCTTTTGATGTCCTTGCAGGTCGCTAGTTCCATAAGGGTGTATTATTGGAAATCATCTATACCTGCAGTGAAAATGTGTCATTCATTTGTGAATTTTTCATAGGCCTCTTGAAACTCACTTCTCAAAAACACCGTGGCTTGTGTGGAGTCCTCATAGTACTTTTCCAAATGATGCATATGCTCCAGCTCCTTAAGCATAGAAGCCAACTCCTTTTCATCTCTTCTTGATCTATCCAAGGTGGCATCTATGATAGCCACCCCTGTATCGATAAGCTCGGACTTCTTGGCGTGTTCTTTGTTGAGAAATTTTTCCTCTGTGGTGATGAGGATCAAACTATCCAATGTAAGCCTTCTCTTATTAGTTGTTCTTTTCATGATGGATTTTATCTTTCGGTCATAGGTGATTGCATGTATATCGGTGAACTCATCAACAGGTTCAGGGATTTGTTTCTCTCCCAAAGTTAGATTATTTACTAGGCTCTTGACTGTGTGCATCTATTCTAGGATGGGTTCCTGAGCTTCTTCCATATGTCCCGATGGCTCAAATTTCATTTGTTTCTCATCGACTGGTAAGGTATCGACCAAAAATGAAGAACTAGGGGTAGGTTCGGTACTTACTTGGAAATTGGTTGTTGAAATGTTTATTTCTTGTTGTGGAGTTTCCTCTTTATGTCCACCCAATCCTAGCTCATCCCTTGAGCTATCCATTGGGGTTCCCAGCAAGACAAGTAACTCAGTGTCTAAGGCACTTTTGACCTCATGCTCTCTCTATGGAAGGCTCTGAATTGGAGCATCGAGACCTGGGGTAGATTCTCTCTCGGGTTATTTTTCCTCTGTAATCTACATTAGAGTCACAAGGGACACCTCTGAACTCTCTTCATCATCATATATGGTTATCAAGTCAAACAAAGGATTTGGTACACTTGTCCTTCCTAATGTCCTCCCTATCTCATACTAGGTTGAAATTCCCCCTGCTGATCTGATCTATGGTGGTGGAACTTCAGGTCTTTCTAGCTCTGATATTTCTTCACATCGTATTGGCTCTAGGCCACTTGGCTCTCCTATGATCTTGATTGGGTCATCAGTGGGAATCCTCGATATCTCCACCAGATTAGGGTCATTTTTCAACTAATCAATTATTATTTGTGCCCCTTCTGGCAAGAGCAATCCCCTTCTTTGTGCCCCTGTGGTCTTTGTCTCTATAATCGCTTCTCTAGATCCAAGGGCCTCTTGAGTCAACTGATCTATTTTCTCCACCTATTCATCCATGCTCATGGACTTGAAACTGGTCATATTTCGGTTGCCCATCCTCTGTACTACCTCTTCCCATTCCTGAGTGCACTCTGTGAAAATTTCATCCTCAAACTTATCATGAGAATATGGCCAACAGGATGATACCTATGAAGTGTGTTGGAAGACCACACCTTTAGGGTCATGCTTGCGGAATCATCCTATCGAGAACCTGAATTCAAGTTGGCTCAACTCTTCTTGTTTGGCTTGAGTAGTGTCCTTTACCAAATAAAACCCCACATGGAAACCATAGGGTATTAAGGTTCGCTTCTTTTCCTTGAACAGTGTGGCGTTATAGACCTGCAATATAGTCTAATAACATATTTCTCCCACAACGAGTTGGTCTGGGATGTGAGAAGGTAGGAGATGTGGTGCTCCAGTGGCCCCAAACACCCTGATATAGGTTGAGTGTTTATCCAAATACCAGTGGCCTACCTTTGCTACCATTTTCTTGGCTGCTGTGGATAATATTGGGAATTCCTTTTTAAATATGATAAAATTAATATGAGTGATGAATTCATTGTAGATGAGTGCATAAGACTTTTTATACCTGTTCTCCCATAGTATGATGAAATAAACGTGGACTGGGAGCCTCATGAGATACCATATTAAATTCATGTCGGCAAAGACATTTCTCACACAGATGACATCGAGTAGGTATGAGGCCATGTGGAAAGTGAGTGTTTCCCCTTCTTTCAGCATCTAAGCCTGTTGTACACAGATGCTTAATTGTTTGGAAATTATCGCTCCCCAATTGAAGCTGCTCCCGGAGATCACCATTATGTAGGCCAAGGGCATCCATGCTTCTGATAACTTGCAACACTCCTTCTCTCCATATAGTCGGTAGATGAGAGCCATCAAATAGAGGTATGGCTCCCTCAATTTAATCGTCCCTTACCAGCCATTTATCTGGTTGGTAAAATTCTTGTCCTCCTTCCACCATGAGGCTATCATCTGGCTGGTGTCATGGAATTTGTAGAAATTCACCATGAACTTTGTGTTTAGTCGCTCCTCTAGGTCTCCGAGATTGTAGTATTTCTGGAATTCTGTTGGGAGGAAAAATATGACACACCCACCATTCTCATTGTTTATTAAACATTTATGTGCATGTGTATGGTCAATTAGCCACTTCAAAACCTCTATGCAAGGGAAAACCAGGGTTCTGTTGGCTACCAGGTGCAAGTAAGACCATCGAATGTTTGGGACCACCTGGTCATCGAGCGCCCTTACATCCAGGTCATTGTGTAAGATATACTCTGGGTATTCCTCTCAGCTAATTTTGTTGAAAATATCCCTTCTTTGTGGGAGAATTACTTTGGATCTGGTTCTTTCTTCGATATCACTGAAGAATGAAGGTTGGACAAAGGATTTCTTTGTTGAGGTTCTTATGACCAGTTCTTCCCTTGGAGTTTATTCCAAGTGCCTCGCCGCACTAGGAGAGGACACTTCACTTGCTTCAGCTTCCTTTAGCTTGGGTTCTCTCGGTGAGCATTTGGTGGTTGGATTTCTCGGTGAAATTTTACCTTTGCAACTTGTTTACCTGGTTTTGATAATCTGAGGATCGGCATAGTCTCGAGACACTTGCGTTTCTTCTTCAGATTCTTTGGAATTCAAACTTGTGCACAAGATGAAATTGTTCAAAAATGTTATAGATATTTAAACATGGATGAACTTACATTGTCGCATCATCCATTCAATTCGAGTTATGATTGTAGTTTGATTAAATTTGCCACTAGATATTCAAATATGTTTAAAATTAAATTCATCATGGGTTGACGGTGTGGGTGCGGGGTGTAATGTGGCCTATTGACGGTTTCAAATTGTTGTTGTTCAATCGGTGCATGAGGTAGCAACAGATGCATGATGAAGCATTAACTGGTTTATTAAATGTCAGAATCTGATCGTATCTTATGCCAAAAACATCCCACCATTTCACTAGTCCAGTTGGTGAGTCAGGGGTCAGGATTCTACTTTGAACACTTTTCGTTGATATATTCTTGCAAAATCTCTGATATCGATCGATCTCCCCATAGAGAGATGACATGGTAAAGCTGACTAGAAGGTGTGACTAGGACCCATGGAACTTTAATATGAGTTGGGATGAAACTAGGACGTACGACACCCTTATGTGATAAAGACATGTGGCACTCGAGATCGGTGTCTTCATTTACTTGTGTTAATCAGAATTGGGAATTTCTTTGAGCTATACGTTCTAAAAACCGATCATATCTTCCTGACACTGAAAAGTATCAAGGATTGGCAATCGACGATAAACCTAGCCAAGTGCTCTTGGATCGACTCTCTCAAAAAATTCCTAATGTTGAAAGTGTATCTAGGATCAAAGATTGACGATATGTTTGTTGCAGAAAAAAATGATTGTTTTAACCTTTCTAGATTTCCCCGACCCTGATCAAGCACATAGGTCATCGACTATCGATGATTTCTTTACAGCCTTTGTCAATGTCTATCCTTCCCATATTTTTCTAATGGCGATGGGGATTGGCTATCTCTTGAAACTTCATGAGAATAAATCATGCAAACCAACTCCACCTTTTATCGATGTTGATGGTGTGTCGATGCTCGACGGCTATTGTAACTATGTGGCCACTTTACCTGCTTGAATTTTTCCAACACTGAACATACATGCATTAGCTGCAATGTTAGTTGCAAATTCTTAGTTTGGATGTCAAGTTATTTTAGACATGAGGTTTCATAAGTTCAAAAAACCCGACTTTATTGATAAGAGTCATGAGAAAAAACAAAGATAAACTAGTCCCCAAAGTGAAATCGATTTAGACAGTAAAATAAAAAAAGTGTTACCCAAAAAGTGCTAAAATTTCATGAGGATTTTAGGGTGTGTTGGGAACTCAAAAAATGGAGAATTATTGGGTAAAAGAAGAATCTTCATTCCTTCCCTTGGCTTAGCTGATGTAAAAGTTGGTTAAGAACTTAACTGGTTTTGTTTTTGTCAAAGTCTCTTCTATCCTTGTGTTTGAAATTCCCCTAGTTTGTGAATCTGGGCTTGTCTATGGGGTTTCAACCTTTATTCCACCTTCATTCCCTTTAACCATGCCCCATGCCCCCTTTTGAAAATATTTGAGTAAAAAATTCACTGGTGTTGGCCCTTGACCAAGTTTTGAGGATCCTTGGTCATGTTTGACCTATTTTGGGACTTCAACAAGATGTCGAAGGTGGAGCGCAATCCGAAGCAGAGATTGCGGGATCTCAGCCCCTTTTTTAGGGATTTTTGGTATTTTTGGGCTTATGTAACAGGTATGGGGATGCCATCCCATGGGTTTAACCATGTTTAGGCCAATGTTGTAATGTATAAATAGAAATCTAGGTGATGTAAGTAAGGGATGTATGTGATGCTAAGTGAAAAAGAGCGCAAGTGTGTGATACCAAGTGTTAAGTGAAAGTGATAGTTGTACATGATCTTTGCATGATGTGTGAGACTTGCAAGGCTAAGTGAAAGTGATTGTAAGAGATTGAGTAGATGCTTTTTGCTGTAACCTAGCTCGAGGAAGGAGGACCTGGCAAGGTGTGCATAGATCTCCTGTCCTATGCGGAGTAGTATTTTGTGGCTCTGTGCATGTAGAATATTGATAGAAGACAATAAAAGAGAAGAAGAGTTGGTAGATGTAGCCCCAGGTTGGGGGTGAACCACGTATAGCTTATGTTTCTATGCTTTGTGTGATGTATTGATGTGTTTATGTGTTTACTTGCTTAGTGATTTGATGTAGGTGAATGATAGAAAGATCTGCGATGCTTTGTGCTTAATAATATGGATGAATGCTAGATATAACCTATGTGAATGTGATTAGTGCTTGAATATACTAGATCTGGGTGAATACTACGATGCTCTRTGATTAGGGTTTTTACTAYGAAGTAGATACYGGTTAAATACTGATGAACTGTAATTGTTAAGTTCTTTGATAGAATATTGTAATCACAGATATGTGTCCTAGCTAAGGTTGCAGTCACTGGAGTCCTGCAACCATCCYTGCCTCTACCTCGGGTGAGACTTCATCTACTTCATAGGTGTTTCCAAAAGAGCTGGTATTTAGGGTTTTTTTKATGCACTCTTGAGCATTGAACCATGGGTCTGCCCCTATGGAAACAACTGGTTCCGTTGCTAGGACCTGAAACTGTGATTGATGGGAACTGAAGAAAAGAGAAAGCTYTGTGCATAGATCTGTTKCCCTAGTGCGCARTATTCTACTTGAMTTGTAAAKCTTTGTGTTAAGAAGAGAAGTCAGATATGAAGAAAAGAGGTAAGATCTTGAAGCTTTGTGCTCTGATAAAGGTAAGAACAATGAAAAGTTTTGATTGAAAAGGTAAGATAAGTGGAAATTTTTGTTTCAAAAGTATGGATCTAGGTATGTTTGATAAATTTTGTCCTAGCTTAAAAACTAGGGCACATCTAGAAGAAAGAAGATTTGATATGACTAGATCTGATAAGAATAGTGAAAGATATGTTATTCCTATGCATAGAAAGAATTTTTGGACTAAAAAATGGATGCAGGATCCTAGAAAGAATTTTTTGTAGGTTAGATACTATGATACTAGTGTGTAGTACATGAAAATATGGGGATCATTTAAAAGAAAAAATAAGATTATCCCTTTGTTATAATTGCAGAAGACCAGGACATCTTTCTAAGGAATGTCTAGTAGAAGAATTAGTTGTGTTTGTTGTAAAGCTATGGACCATGAAGTTTTGGATTTCCCTAGAATGATTGCTAAGGTTGAAAGAATGAATATGAGGCAAGAAAAACATAAGGAAGATCAAGAAACTAAGACTGTGCCAGAACCCCAGAAAGAATCAGAGAATGTATTGCTACAAATGAAAGAAACACTGAATGATCACAAAAATATCAACTTATCAAAGATCTTCAAAGAAAACAAATGCATATAAACAAGAATAGGAGACTTCAACATTGACTGTGTTCTAGATGAAGAAACACAGGTGAATATCATGACAGAAACAACTTGGGAAATTTTAGGAAAGCCTGCCATGATTCCTTCATTGGGAGGAATAGGATTATTTAGAGGAAAGTTGATAACCCTATGTGGAAGACTCACCCAGATATTTATGAGAGCTCATGGAACTTAGAAAGAGGAATATTTTGAGGTTTTTAAATTTATTGAGAACAATTCCCTATTTTCTATGTTACTAGGAAAAACCTGGATTGAGAAGGATCAGAACAGAAGAAAAGAAGAGGAATCCCTAGAACATAAGAAGAAAGAACTAAAATATTTCATAACTAGGAGGATAGTGTACTTGATTGAAGAACAGGAGAACAGATCGAAGCTATTTAGAACCAAAAACTTGGATGTTGAAGTTGAAAGAACACAAGAAGACTCACAGAAGAGTGGAGCACCTACCCCAGATAGAGAATAAGTATTTCCCTTGAACCCTATGAAAGAATCTCAACAAAGCGAAGTTACTATGCCAAAAGAAGATAAGAATTAGAATGGAAAGAGGAATATCAAGACAAAGATCATAGGGAAGAAGGCTAGAAATATCAGTAAGAAGAGAGAAAAGATAGAAAATTTGTAAAATGTTCCAGAGGGGACCTCACAGAAGGAAGATTTGCAAAACTGGAACTTCACAGGAATATTATAACAACACAACATGGCACTTTGCCATGGCAAAGAAATATAAACATTGGAGTCATTATTACCATTAGAACGATGCCTCAAACAGTTAGAACAACAGTTACGACCAGAAAGATCATCTTTAGACCATTGGGACCATGCCGCAACGAGAAGAACTGCATTGATGAAGGCCTCTTGTTCATTGGAGATGGCTTGTTACATCATTGTCTACTTATTCCGTCAAATGTTGCACCGAGAACACTTTTGCGAGATGTATCCAAGCCAACTCATTGCTACCGCACTATGTTTACTGAGATCGACACATGTTCTATTTCTTTGAGAACCCATTCATCAATCTGAGTTATCCGATCTTGAGCATGTATGTCAGACGAACTCAACATAGCTGAAAAGTGTGTATAAGAAGTTCTAATCAATATAATGGTCGAGAAAGTAATGTCCACAAGAATTTAGGCCTTATCTACAAGAGAAGTGCAAGGCTCCCCATCGACTGCTTGTAGATCCGGACCATCCCGAGCTACAGCAGAGAAGAGAACCAAGCATCGAGATGACTTGGTGAATGCGAAGTTAATCCCGACTATCCTACCCAAATACATCCTACCCTTGGATGGCACGGTCAGTCGTGACAGTGTCCTGAGGGATTTTGATTATACCTTGGTTACTGTGTACCTCCTAAAGGAGATATGTGCAGTTAGAACACAACAGGATAATATCGTGACATTCAAATTCAACAACTTCAACCTAGGGGACCGTAAGCACCACAGTATGCTCACTCCTCATAGATATTTGACTAGGGCGAAGGGGAAGAACTCGAGGATAATCCCCCAACCATGGACTATGAACCTCGCGTAGTCCACCATCCTAAATGTGATGAAGATTCCACATTTCGAAAGGCACTAGGAGGTTAACGTGTGTGTCAAGATCCTTCTATCATGTTACCATGGAGGCTATCTATGGTTAGACAGAAACATCATAGTCGATCTGACGCTGATCGATAGGATCACTGGATTGAGCATGTAGGGACCCAACCCACAAGACTTCTACCTAGGGAAGGCTACAGATCGAGCACTGGAACAGAAGATTAAAGACACATATGGATATGTAGAAAAGGGGACATGAGGCTACAAGGTAACTTCCATCCATAATGGCACAGTGCGCCTGTCCTTCCATCTGATCGCAGAAAATTTGGTGAGAAAGAACAGACCTACTAAGGTCATGGAGTTCATTGTTTACCTCGTCAAAAAATGTGTAGAAGGACTCCAAATGAACTGGGTGAAGTACTTAGTCAACCAACTTTAATTGGATTTTCACGAAGCTCAGGATTAGGGCTATGAGTTCCATTTTAGTTGGCTTGTGATCCTCATAGAATTTACTTCCTAGGAGATGCTGAAAGGTGCGACCTTCCTGGACATTCAGTTGTTCAAACCATTATATGTGAAGTTCACCGTGTTCTAGTACTTGAGCGATATGGAAAAACACTGGAAGTCAAACATAGTATTTCACACGTACTATATCTAGCTAAAGAGGGTTATTGGGGTTGTCTCTCATATGACACTGAACACCCTGCACCAGTTCATACCCCTCATGAAGTTTCGTGCAGATTGACACTTTATTTATATCACTGTACATGCAGACGAGCATAAAGAAGAGATTCATTCATACTATAAGCTCACAGAGGAGGCCCTCGAGGAGATAACCAAGGATTGGTCTACAGAGCTCCTTATCCCTGCTGACCCCACAGAAATGTCTGATCCTGAACTAATTGGTAGCTCAGAGGCCAGCCACGAAGAACATGACACACCTGGAACTAGCAGAAGGAAGAAGATCGAAGAGGTACAAAACCTAAGCAGCGCATCAGAAGAAACCACTTCAGAGTCACTTGGACGAGGAGGTAATGATGAAGTAGATAGAGAAGAGACCAATGGCAAAGACGATAAGCATAAGCAAGGATAAGTAACATCGCCTAGGGATCCTATTGATGAGGTTGATCCCTCTAAGAAAATAAAGGTTTCCCCCATGAAACCTACCTCACGGAAGAAATCCAGAGCTAGTAAGACCAAGTTGCAGATCGTGCTCATGCTCAATGACTTCGAATTCATCATCCCAGTCGTATTATATGCCTCATAGGATATTATGTAGAACATTGAAGCTAAGAAAGAAACCATGTATGATAGTATTGAGACATAACTCATAGGGGTACAATAGGCCCTTCAATCCAACCACGCAGTATCCACTATGCCCCCACCATCAGAAGAACCAGAGTTTGGAGATGAGCCTGCCCAACTCTGCGGAATAGCTGATAGGACCAAAGCTCACCTTTGTCGAGCATAAGAAGAGACAGAATAGGATATAATGGCCCTAAATAAAGAACAAGAGGAAATGGTAGAGAAAATTCGAGTTTCGCAATAGGAGAAAGATGAACTCCATAGAAAGTTCTAAGAGGAGAGAGCACGGATCCAATAAGAGAAAGAGAAGTTGCTCGCAGAGTAGCTCAAATTCAAAGAAGCAGTCAGCATAGAACTTTGCTCTGTGATTGACTTAGAGCAAAAGGCAGAAGAACCAATAGAGAAGAAAGTAGCATAGCTTATGGAAGCTACCCAACAACTTCAACAGAGAATCATAGAACTAGAGCTACGAATAGTGCCAAGTACCCTATAAGACGTGCGAGATCAAAGAGAAGCCACTACCTAAAGCGCAGTTGAGAGGATCAGAGAATTCACTCTGGAATGCAAATATCTTAGCAGTAGAAGTGCGCAGACCTACGAGAGACTTACTAAAGACCCTGAACTAAAGGCACTAGAGTCATAGATCTAGGAGGCAAAGCAGAAAACAACAATAGTACAGACGCAGTTGAAGCTCTTATCAGTAGTTGAAAGGATGAAGCGATCCCAGGAACAACACACTTCTCAACAATAGGTCCACACCATACAGAGAAAAGTCATGGAAGTAACTCAGAGTCTCCAACTAGTCCAAGATGAAGCATGCCATCTATTTGAGGATATTGAAGGCTTAGGAGAAGATCTTGAACAAGTCATCGTTGCAGTTGAACAATTCTTAGAGGGACCTATCAATGAAGCAGTTATCCAGAAGTTCGTCGAGCAGTAGGCTTTGGCACAACAACAGGTCGAAAGCATCTTGAGCCAAGCTCTAGGCTTCTGAAGTAGAGCTACCTAGACCAAAGTGACTCAGGATGAGTCACAACTGATTTTTGGGGGCCTGTTGGCCCTTGAGCAAGTTTTGAGGATCCTTGGTCATGTTTGACCTATTTTGGGACTTTGACAGGCTGTCGAAGGCATAATGCAATATGAAGAGGAGATCGCGGGAACTCGGCCCCTTGTTTAGGGTTTTTTGGGATTTTTGGGCTTATGTAATGGGCATGGGGATGTCAACCCATGGGTTTACCCATGTTTAGGCCCAAATTGTAATGTATAAATAGAAAGTTAGATGATGTAAGTAAGGGGTGTATGTGCTACTAAGTGAAAGAGAGTGCAAGTGTGTGATACCAAGTGTTAAGTGCAAGTGATAGTTGTATGTGCTCTGTGCATGCTGTGTGAGACTTGCAAGGCTAAGTGAAAGTGTCTGTAAGATATTGAGTATAAGCTTTGTGATGTAACCTAGCTCGGAGAAGGAGGATCTAGCGAACTGCACACAGATCTCCTATCCTATGCAAAGTAGGATTTTGTAGCTCTATGCATGTAGAAGATTGACAGAAGACAATAAAAGAGAAGAAGAGTTAGTGGGCGTAGTCCCAGGCTGGGGGTGAACCACGTATATCCTGTGTTGCTATGCTTTGTGCGATGTATTGATGTGTTTATGTTTTTACTTTCTTAGTGATTTCATGTAGGTGAATAATAGATAGATATTCGATGCTTTGTGCTTAATAATATGGATGAATGCTATATCTAACCTATGTGAATGTTCTTAGTGCTCTAATATACTAGATCTGGGTGAATACTGTGATTCTCTGTGATTAGGGTTTTTATTGAGAAGTAGATACTGGTTAAGTACTAATGAACTGTAACTACTAAGTTCTTTGATAGAATATTGTAATCACATATCTGTGTCCCAGCTAAGGTTGGAGACACTGGAGTCCTACAACCATCCCTACCTCTACCTTGGGTGAGACTTCATCTTCTTCGCAAGTGTTTCCAAAAGGGTCAATAGTTAGGGTTTTGTTGGTGCTCTCTTCAACGTTGAACCTTGGGTTTACCCCTGTGCCAACAACTGACACTAGGCCCTTTAGTTATCATCATTCACTTGTTGTGGTGTTACTTCATTGCCAGCAAGCATCCATAGCCTCAATAGAGTCACCCCGACATCACAGACCTTGCTCCGCTGTCATCGAGCATCCATAGCCTCGGTAGAGTTATCTACATACCCTCTCCTACCTCATGCTCATTTGAGGTAATTTATTTAATTTTGGCAGAGATGCCCTGAGCGAGTGGGAGAGGAGGACGTTTGTTATCTGCAAGATGAGATAGNCCCCTGTGGTCTTTGTCTCTATAATCGCTTCTCTAGATCCAAGGGCCTCTTGAGTCAACTGATCTATTTTCTCCACCTATTCATCCATGCTCATGGACTTGAAACTGGTCATATTTCGGTTGCCCATCCTCTGTACTACCTCTTCCCATTCCTGAGTGCACTCTGTGAAAATTTCATCCTCAAACTTATCATGAGAATATGGCCAACAGGATGATACCTATGAAGTGTGTTGGAAGACCACACCTTTAGGGTCATGCTTGCGGAATCATCCTATCGAGAACCTGAATTCAAGTTGGCTCAACTCTTCTTGTTTGGCTTGAGTAGTGTCCTTTACCAAATAAAACCCCACATGGAAACCATAGGGTATTAAGGTTCGCTTCTTTTCCTTGAACAGTGTGGCGTTATAGACCTGCAATATAGTCTAATAACATATTTCTCCCACAACGAGTTGGTCTGGGATGTGAGAAGGTAGGAGATGTGGTGCTCCAGTGGCCCCAAACACCCTGATATAGGTTGAGTGTTTATCCAAATACCAGTGGCCTACCTTTGCTACCATTTTCTTGGCTGCTGTGGATAATATTGGGAATTCCTTTTTAAATATGATAAAATTAATATGAGTGATGAATTCATTGTAGATGAGTGCATAAGACTTTTTATACCTGTTCTCCCATAGTATGATGAAATAAACGTGGACTGGGAGCCTCATGAGATACCATATTAAATTCATGTCGGCAAAGACATTTCTCACACAGATGACATCGAGTAGGTATGAGGCCATGTGGAAAGTGAGTGTTTCCCCTTCTTTCAGCATCTAAGCCTGTTGTACACAGATGCTTAATTGTTTGGAAATTATCGCTCCCCAATTGAAGCTGCTCCCGGAGATCACCATTATGTAGGCCAAGGGCATCCATGCTTCTGATAACTTGCAACACTCCTTCTCTCCATATAGTCGGTAGATGAGAGCCATCAAATAGAGGTATGGCTCCCTCAATTTAATCGTCCCTTACCAGCCATTTATCTGGTTGGTAAAATTCTTGTCCTCCTTCCACCATGAGGCTATCATCTGGCTGGTGTCATGGAATTTGTAGAAATTCACCATGAACTTTGTGTTTAGTCGCTCCTCTAGGTCTCCGAGATTGTAGTATTTCTGGAATTCTGTTGGGAGGAAAAATATGACACACCCACCATTCTCATTGTTTATTAAACATTTATGTGCATGTGTATGGTCAATTAGCCACTTCAAAACCTCTATGCAAGGGAAAACCAGGGTTCTGTTGGCTACCAGGTGCAAGTAAGACCATCGAATGTTTGGGACCACCTGGTCATCGAGCGCCCTTACATCCAGGTCATTGTGTAAGATATACTCTGGGTATTCCTCTCAGCTAATTTTGTTGAAAATATCCCTTCTTTGTGGGAGAATTACTTTGGATCTGGTTCTTTCTTCGATATCACTGAAGAATGAAGGTTGGACAAAGGATTTCTTTGTTGAGGTTCTTATGACCAGTTCTTCCCTTGGAGTTTATTCCAAGTGCCTCGCCGCACTAGGAGAGGACACTTCACTTGCTTCAGCTTCCTTTAGCTTGGGTTCTCTCGGTGAGCATTTGGTGGTTGGATTTCTCGGTGAAATTTTACCTTTGCAACTTGTTTACCTGGTTTTGATAATCTGAGGATCGGCATAGTCTCGAGACACTTGCGTTTCTTCTTCAGATTCTTTGGAATTCAAACTTGTGCACAAGATGAAATTGTTCAAAAATGTTATAGATATTTAAACATGGATGAACTTACATTGTCGCATCATCCATTCAATTCGAGTTATGATTGTAGTTTGATTAAATTTGCCACTAGATATTCAAATATGTTTAAAATTAAATTCATCATGGGTTGACGGTGTGGGTGCGGGGTGTAATGTGGCCTATTGACGGTTTCAAATTGTTGTTGTTCAATCGGTGCATGAGGTAGCAACAGATGCATGATGAAGCATTAACTGGTTTATTAAATGTCAGAATCTGATCGTATCTTATGCCAAAAACATCCCACCATTTCACTAGTCCAGTTGGTGAGTCAGGGGTCAGGATTCTACTTTGAACACTTTTCGTTGATATATTCTTGCAAAATCTCTGATATCGATCGATCTCCCCATAGAGAGATGACATGGTAAAGCTGACTAGAAGGTGTGACTAGGACCCATGGAACTTTAATATGAGTTGGGATGAAACTAGGACGTACGACACCCTTATGTGATAAAGACATGTGGCACTCGAGATCGGTGTCTTCATTTACTTGTGTTAATCAGAATTGGGAATTTCTTTGAGCTATACGTTCTAAAAAACGATCATATCTTCCTGACACTGAAAAGTATCAAGGATTGGCGATCGACGATAAACCTAGCCAAGTGCTCTTGGATCAACTCTCTCAAAAAATTCCTAATGTTGAAAGTGTATCTAGGATCAAAGATTGACGATATGTTTGTTGCAGAAAAAAATGATTGTTTTAACCTTTCTAGATTTCCCCAACCCTGATCAAGCACATAGGTCATCGGCTATCGATGATTTCTTTACGGCCTTTGTCAATGTCTATCCTTCCCATATTTTTCTAATGGCGATGGGGATTGGCTATCTCTTGAAACTTCATGAGAATAAATCATGCAAACCAACTCCACCTTTTATCAATGTCGATGGTGTGTCGATGCTCGACGACTATTGTAACTATGTGGCCACTTTACCGGCTTGAATTTTTCCAACACTGAACATACATGCATTAGCTGCAATGTTAGTTGCAAATTCTTAGTTTGGATGTCAAGTTATTTTAGACATGAGGTTTCATAAGTTCAAAAAAACCTGACTTTATTGATAAGAGTCATGAGAAAAAACAAAGATAAACTAGTCCCCAAAGTGAAATCAATTTAGACAGTAAAATAAAAAAAGTGTTACCCAAAAAGTGCTAAAATTTCATGAGGGTTTTAGGGTGTGTTGGGCACTCAAAAAATGGAGAATTATTGGGTAAAAGAAGAATCTTCATTCCTTCCCTTGGCTTAGCTGATGTAAAAGTTGGTTAAGAACTTAACTGGTTTTGTTTTTTTCAAAGTCTCTTCTATCCTTGTGTTTGAAATTCCCCTAGTTTGTGAATCTGGGCTTGCCTATGGGGTTTCAACCTTTATTCCACCTTCATTNATTTTTTGATGCTCTGTTGAGGTTTCTTAAATCCACACACAGGTGGATATCCCTAGAATTTTTCCTAACAAGAACCAAATTTGCTACCTAGAAATAGTGTCTAACCTAAAAGATAATTTTAGCGTCTAGTAATTTCTTTAACTCTTGACACATGAGGGGTTCCAGAGATGGTTGGTACTTTCAAAGATTTTGTTGGATGGCTTTTACTCTGGATTTCAACGAGATTGTGTGTTGGATAATATGAGTGTCATAATTTTTCATTTCTCGGTCGGACCACACAAAAACATCTTGGTTTTCTCTCAAAAGTTTGAGATAGGAGTTCCTTTCTTCTTTAGACATTGTCTTGCCTAGATTTATATTTTTAGGATTTTCCGAGGTTCTTAGGTTTATAGTCTCATACATGGGGTAGGAGCTCCCTGTGTTTGTGTTTGTTGACCCTTTTAAATATTTTCCTTAAGTCAAAGAGGTTCTCCAAATTGGATACCCCTTTTGGTATTGTGCAAAACCTTGGTTTGCCAGTTGAGTGATCTATTTCACTTCTTAGTTCATGGGGATCAATTTCTACTAGCTTTTCTTGAAGTACTTCACCGTTAATAGACATGTATTTAAAATTTTCTTGATTGGTTAAGAAGTTTATGATCTTTTCATATCCTTCAAAGGCCTTCCAATTAGAAATATTTTTGGGCACTGATGGTTTGTAGAGAAGTTCCACAGTGAACCAAGAGGCTCCATAGTCTTCTAAATGGGATAGCCTCAAGGCAACAGTGGCCAAGGAATCAACAAGAGTATTCTTTGTTCTGGGGATCATGGTAATTTTAAAGGCCTCAAAATATTCTATTATCCTGTGCACTTCCTGTTGACAATTCCTCAGGTGGGGAGAGTTGCAATGTATAATATTCTTTACTTTCCTAACAATAATTTCAGAGTCTCTGAAAAACTTTAGTTATTTAACATTTAATTCTATGGATTTCTTTAGTACATACACTAAAGCTTCATACTCGGAAGTATTATTAGTGCATTCAAATTCCAGTCTGCAGGACAAGAAATTTTGTTTCCCCTTCGGATCAATGAGGATACATCCCTATCCAAAACCTTCTTGCGATTTAGACCCATCAAAGTACAGGGTCCAAACTTATGAGTGAGAATCATCAGCTTCCCCGTGACTACTAACTTCCTCCTCTCCCCTTATTTTTTTTGTGGTTTCCAACAGAGGTTCCCGACAGAAGAGGGTTTCTTCCGCTGCTACCATTAAATTTACTTGAAAATTCATTTCGGAGTTCTGAGTAATAGGTACATCAAATGAGAGAGGGGAGAAATTGCTAAAATTAGAATCATAGGAGTAGTTTTCTAGCTTGGGAAAATATGCTGACAATGGTTCATTGAAGGCCTCCAAATTGGTGATAGTATCTTTGATATACCTTTCCCTATTGATCATAATCATGTTTGTGTGTCCCTTTAATGGAAACCAAAGGTGAGCCCAGTCTTTGCTAAAGTAGCCATTCAACTTTTCAAACCAATATCGACTAAGTAGCAGACAATAAACTTCTGGTATATCCACTACAATGAAATATCAATCACCTGAAAAAATTTCGGGTGTGTAGCCATTATGATCATGACATCCTTGAGTTCTCCAATAACTTTTACCTAAGTTTTGTCTAATTGTATAACATGTGTGTCACTTTTGAGCAGGATTGCGTTCTGTTAGCACATAATCATGTATGGGGTACTTTCCTAAAAGAAGTTTACCCTTGGGCGAAGAAAGAGATTCAGAAAACCCATTTTTCCCAAAGTTTAGAGGGTGGGCACATCATTTTAGCGAGCAGGCAGTTTTGGATGGCCAAGATTTGCCCACCTAGATCTACAATTGAGGTTTCATTTCGAAGCCCCCTCGTCATTATTCCTTTAACAGAGGGGGGGGGTCTGGAATTGGATGCACATCTCTCAAATGGTCAAGATTAGGGTGCCTAGATCAACTAAGCTCAAGCGATTTCAGACCCCCCTTTCCATTATGTCTTTAATAAANATTTTTTGATGCTCTGTTGAGGTTTCTTAAATCCACACACAGGTGGATATCCCTAGAATTTTTCCTAACAAGAACCAAATTTGCTACCTAGAAATAGTGTCTAACCTAAAAGATAATTTTAGCGTCTAGTAATTTCTTTAACTCTTGACACATGAGGGGTTCCAGAGATGGTTGGTACTTTCAAAGATTTTGTTGGATGGCTTTTACTCTGGATTTCAACGAGATTGTGTGTTGGATAATATGAGTGTCATAATTTTTCATTTCTCGGTCGGACCACACAAAAACATCTTGGTTTTCTCTCAAAAGTTTGAGATAGGAGTTCCTTTCTTCTTTAGACATTGTCTTGCCTAGATTTATATTTTTAGGATTTTCCGAGGTTCTTAGGTTTATAGTCTCATACATGGGGTAGGAGCTCCCTGTGTTTGTGTTTGTTGACCCTTTTAAATATTTTCCTTAAGTCAAAGAGGTTCTCCAAATTGGATACCCCTTTTGGTATTGTGCAAAACCTTGGTTTGCCAGTTGAGTGATCTATTTCACTTCTTAGTTCATGGGGATCAATTTCTACTAGCTTTTCTTGAAGTACTTCACCGTTAATAGACATGTATTTAAAATTTTCTTGATTGGTTAAGAAGTTTATGATCTTTTCATATCCTTCAAAGGCCTTCCAATTAGAAATATTTTTGGGCACTGATGGTTTGTAGAGAAGTTCCACAGTGAACCAAGAGGCTCCATAGTCTTCTAAATGGGATAGCCTCAAGGCAACAGTGGCCAAGGAATCAACAAGAGTATTCTTTGTTCTGGGGATCATGGTAATTTTAAAGGCCTCAAAATATTCTATTATCCTGTGCACTTCCTGTTGACAATTCCTCAGGTGGGGAGAGTTGCAATGTATAATATTCTTTACTTTCCTAACAATAATTTCAGAGTCTCTGAAAAACTTTAGTTATTTAACATTTAATTCTATGGATTTCTTTAGTACATACACTAAAGCTTCATACTCGGAAGTATTATTAGTGCATTCAAATTCCAGTCTGCAGGACAAGAAATTTTGTTTCCCCTTCGGATCAATGAGGATACATCCCTATCCAAAACCTTCTTGTGATTTATACCCATCAAAGTACAGGGTCCAAACTTATGAGTGAGAATCATCATCTTCTCCATGACTACTAACTTCCTCCTCTCCCGTTATTTTTTTTGTGGTTTCCAACAGAGGTTCACGACAGAAGAGGGTTTCTTCCGCTACTACCATTAAATTTACTTGAAAATTCATTTCGGAGTTCTGAGTAATAGGTACATCAAATGAGAGAGGGGAGAAATTGCCAAAATTAGAATCATAGGAGTAGTTTTCTAGCATGGGAAAATATGCTGACAAGGGTTCATTGAAGGCCTCCAAATTGGTGATAGTATCTTTGATATACCTTTCCCTATCGATCCTAATCATGTTTGTGTGTCCCTTTAATGGAAACTAGAGGTGAGCCCAGTATTTGCTAAAGTAGCCATTCAACTTTTCAAACCAATATCGACTAAGTAGCAGATGATAAACTTCTGGTATATCCACTACAATGAAATGTCAATCACCTGAATTTTTTTTGGGTGTGTAGCCATTATGATCATGACATCCTTGAGTTCTCCAATAACTTTTACCTAAGTTTTGTCTAATTGTATAACATGTGTGTCACTTTTGAGCGGGATTGCGTTCTGTTAGCACATAATCATGTATGGGGTACTTTCCTAAAAGAAGTGTACCCTTGGGCGAAGAAAGAGATTCATAAAACCCATTTTTCCCAAATTTTAGAGGGTGGGCACATCATTTTAGCGAGAAGGAAGTTTTGGATGGCCAAGATTTGCCCACCTAGATCTACAACTGAGGTTTCATTTCGAAGTCCCCTCGCCATTATTCCTTTAACAGAGGGGGGGGGGTCTAGAATTGGACGCGCATCTCTCAAATGGTCAAGATTAGGGKGCCTAGATCAATGATGCTCAAGCGATTTCAGACCCCCCTTTCCATTCTGTCTTCAATAAAGGGGGGGGGTCTAGAATGGTGTGGTATTGATATGGGCCCCCCCTCCTGTCGTATCGACTTATGTACCATTTTATCCCCTGCCATCTGTTCTCCACTTGACCATGTGACATGGCCCATTTCCTTTGGCTCCTCCTCATCCTCCGACATCTATCCCGCTCCCTTCCACGTCAGCCCCCCCATAAATGATATGTCCCTCATTACCATTATATCCCATCACCTTCGCTCTTTCCTTGTATCCTTCTTATTGCCATGTGTCTCACCCCTGTTGTTTCTGTGATCACTCCCTTTCCCCTTTCCACGTCAATCATGCCAAATCTTACTCACCTACCCTTCATTCGTATACCTTCATGTGCCCCAATCTTCACACCAGCCCCCATGCCTTATCCATTAGACCGTTCAGATGATCCAGGTGGCACCATGAGAAGACCTCCACGTCCCAAAGGGAAGAGTTGACCAAGACTATTCCCAATCCCAAGAAAGCAGTTATTGAAGTTGTTGGAGGTGGTTAGACATCGTATCCACCATAAATGGAAAGTCCGGCAAAGTGTTAAAAGCATGTCGATTCATTTGCAGGACAGTCAGGAGTCTGGATGTGTTTGTCATAAGTGCACGATCATTTAGAGTTTCATGCGCAGACTGCCATTAGACATGTAGACGCAGTGTTTTTAATGTAGTGTCTCGTTTTTGCTGTTGTTGTTTTGTTTTGAGTATATGTAGGCAATTTCACCATTTTTGTAATCTATCGATGGTTGAGCTAGGATCTCGATTGTAAAGTTTTAACAAAGCACTGGTTTCTCTAGTTATATATTGGCACTTGAGACTTCTTGCCTTATGAATGTCAGCCTCTTTCCATCTCTTTGTCTACACTATGTTAGAACAACTTAGAATTGGAGGATCCAGTGGAGTTGCATTGGTATAGGATGATGTATGTTTGATCACTATAATAGTTGCATTGACTCTAATCAATTCTTGTATTTTCTCAACGCTGAATGATTTGGAATTGGAATATCCAGTCGAGTCACCCTTTAGTTCCCCAAAACTCTGAACCAAGAGGATCTTGTATTCTGAGTTTTTCTTCCTCAAGCTACTAAAAGGCCTGATGCCTAGGGCAGTCTTGCTCACTCATCTTACCAAGTTTTCCATCTGCTCATTTTACAATCAAATCATTGACGAAAGTTAGATCAAGACCTCTTTTGTCTTTTTACATACTAGGCCTGGTTCCCTGAGTTAGAGCGATATCTTCCTGGGTCTCTACCCATTCGATCACCCCATTAAATTTATTCATGACATAAACTGATGGGCGTTGGGATCTGCTCCTGTCGCAATCTAGGAGTGACTTCTAATGCTAACACGTTCATTTTCTTACAAATAGATAATGACATAACATTAGAGGATGCCCCTAAGTCAACTAAAAAATTATGGAGGTTTCTTTTGAAGAATTTAAATGTTAAAAGGAATGGTGGGAAAAAAGGATTTCCTTTTTTATTTATAAAGAAAATGTTCACATTTGGTTTATTTTTTAGATCTGTGGGAGATGGATTTTCCCCTTGGTCAGTGTTTGTCACAGGAGTTTCTACTGAATTCAAGGCTTGGAATAAAAAGTCATTTTGTTGGGTAATTCTACACATGTCCATGACCGATACATTTTCCTTCAATATTTTTAAATATTCTACTATGTTGTAGTCTAGCTTGGGTTATTCTCGTGTATGGATGTTTATAGGATTTCTTTGGGAGACAAAAGGTGCTTCTTGTTTTCCTCTTGACATTTGGGAAATGGTAAGGTCATTTGAGATCGACTGACCCCTACTTCGCATTTGCACAACCAAAACCTCAGTGAATGGTTCTTGAACCTCAAATATATCATCAGAAGGCATTAGCAATTCAGGATCCCACAATAGCATGGTTGTTTGTTCTGTTGGGTCAACTTCTTCCTGATCGACAATATTCATCGTTGAGTTGCTTGATTATTTGATAAGGGAAAATTCATCAAGGAAGCATTTGGCCATCAAATTCATGGCATGCACCTATTGTGTATAGTCTCTTTCAGAATGTTTCTCTTGATGATAGGTACAGAAAGAGTCAGATGCTACATTTCCCAAGTCGATGTTTAAGTTGGCTAGGGGATGTTCAATTGCTTTGAACGGTGGGTTTATTTTAAAAAAGGATTTATAGGGCCTTTGGACTTGGTTTCCTTCCCCTACACTTCTTTTCATGTCTACGATTTCATTTGACAATTTCTTTATCATCCGTTGTACGTATTTTATGTCCCCACTTCCCTTTTCGGGACCTTTTTCTATTTGTTTCCCTCAGGGTCTAGTCAATAAGGGTCTAGGGTGCAGGTAGCTAGCACCATAAGAATTTCTTCTTGGAAGTCAACTATACCTACAGTGAAAATATTTCATTCATTCGTGAATTTGTCATAGGCATCTTGAAACTCACTTCTCAAAAACACTGTCGCCTGTGTGGAGTCCTGATAGTATTTTTCCAAATGATGCATATGCTCCAGCTCCTTAAGTGCAACGGCTAGCTCCTTTTCATCTCTTCTTGATCTATCCAAGGTGGCATCTATGATAGCCATCCCTATGTCAATAATCTTAGACATCTTGGTTTGTTCTGTGATGAGAATTTTTTCCTCTATGGTGATGAGGATCAAACTGTCCAACGTAAGCCTCCTCTTCTTACTGGTTCTCTTCATGATGAATTTTCTCTTTCATTCATAGGAGATTGCTTGTATATCAGAGACCTCATCAACAGGTTTGGTGATTTTCTTCTCTCCCCAAGCTAGAGTATTTCCCAGGCTCCCAACTGTGTGTATTTGTTCTAGGATGGGTTGTTGAGCTTATTCCATATGTCTCGATGGATCGATGTTCATTTGTTGTTCATCAAATGGTAAGGCATCGAACAAAACTGAACAACCACGGTAAGGTTTAGAAATTAATTGGTAATCGAATGTTGAAGTGTTGATTTCTTGTTGTGGAGTTTCCTCTTTTTGGCCTCTCGATCCTAGCTAATCCCTCGATCTTTCCATTGGGATTCCTGTCACATTGAGTAGCTCAGTTTCTAAGGCACTTTCAACCTCATTCTCCCTCTGTGGAAGGCTCTGAATTGGAGCATTGGGACCTGGGGTAGATGCTCTTTCAGGTTGTTTTTCCTCTGTAATATGCACTGGAGTCACCAGGGACACCTCCAAACTCTCCTGATCATCATATATGGTTATCAAGTCGAACAAGGTATTTGGTACACTTTTCCTTCCTAATGTCCTCTCTATATTAGGTTGGGTTGAAATTCCCCTAGGTGATATGATCTGTGGTGGTGGAACATCAGGGTTTACTGGATCTGATATTTCTTCACGTTGTATCGGCTCTAGGCCACTTGGCTCTCCTC
Organism: Picea glauca; assembly: GCA_000966675.3. Lineage (NCBI taxonomy): Eukaryota > Viridiplantae > Streptophyta > Pinopsida > Pinales > Pinaceae > Picea > Picea glauca. The sequence continues at coordinate 30,335 of JZKD02S1891094.1, forward strand.
TGATTTTGATTGGTTCATCAACGAGAATCCTTAAGATCTCCACCAGATCAGGGTTATTTTGCAACTGATCAATGATTCTCTATGCCCCTTCTAGCAAAAGAAATCCCCTTCTCTATGCCTCTGTGGTCTCTACCGCTTTGATCTCTTCCTTGGCTCTGAGGGCCTCTTGAGCTAACTGCTCTATTGTATCCACCTATTCATCCATGCTCATGGCCTTGAATTTGGTCATATTTGGATTGGCCATCCTCTATACTACCTCTTCCCAGTCTTGAGCACACTCTATGAAAATTTCATCCTCAAACTTATCATGAATGTATGGCCAAAAGGACGATACCTGTGAAGCATGTCAGAGGGCCAGGACTTTAGGGTCGTTCTTGTGGAATCGGCCTATCGAGAACCTGAATTCTAGTTTGCTCAACCCTTCTTGTTTGGCTTGAGTAGTGTCCTTTACTAGATAAAACCCCATATGGAAACCATAGGGTATGAAGGCCCACTTCTTGTCCTTGACCAGTGTGGCATTATAGCCCTACAGGATAATTTGATAACATATTTCTCCCACAATGATCTGGTATGGGACGTGACCAAGTAGGAGATGTGGTGTTTTGGTGGCCTCGAACATGCTGATAGAGGTTGATCATTCATGTAAATACCAATGACCTAACTTCTCTACCATTTTCTTGGCTGTTGTGGATTATCTCGAGCATTCCTTTTTAAATATGATAAAATGAATACAAGCAATGAATTCATTGCATATGAGTGTGTAGGATGTTTTATACCTATTCTCCCATAGTATTTTGAAATAAACGTGAACCGGGAGATCTGCAACATGTCATATTAAATTCATTCTAGTGAAGACATTTCTCACACATATGACATTGAGAAGGTATGAGGCCATGTGTAAAGTAGGTGTTTCCCCTTCTTTTGGCATCTGATCCTATTGTATATATATTCTCAATTGTTTGCAAAGTATTGCTCCCTAATTGAATTTTCTCCCAGAGATCGCCACTGTGTACGCCAAGGAAATCCATGCTTATGAAAACTTGGAGCAGACCTTCTCTCCATATAGTTAGTAGATGAGAGCCATTAAAGAGATGTATGGCTCCCTCAAGTTAACAATCCCATACCATCCATTGCTTTGGTTGGTAAACTTATTGTCCTCCTTCCACCATGAGGCTATAAGTCGGCCGGTGTCGTGGAATTCGTAGAACTTCACCATGAAGCTTTGTTTAGTTGCTCCTCTTGGTCTCTGAGATTGTATTATTTCTAGGCTTCTGTCGAGAGGAAAACTCCGACACACCCACCATTCTCATCATTGATTAAAATTTTATGTACATCTCTATGGTCAATTATCCACTTCAGAACCTTTATGCAATGTAAAACCAAGGTTTTGTTGGCTACTAGGTGCAAATAATACCGTCGAATGTTTGGGAAAAAATGGTCATCGAGCGACCCTCCATACGGGTCACTGTGTGGGATATACTCGAGGTATTCCTCTTGGATATTTTTGTTGAAAAGGTCCCCCCAATGTGGGAGCATTACTTTGGATCTGGTGCTTCCTTCAGTATCATTAAAGACAGGAGGCTGGACAAAGGCTTTCTTTCTTGAGGTTCTTATGACCGGTTCTTCCCTGGGAGTGTATTCCAGCTGCCTCGCCACACCAGGAGAAGAACTGTAATATCCCTCGACTGAACCCAATTGTAAATGTAATATAAATGTACTTAAGATGGTGATTTGTTTTGACCTCATTTGGTAATGCACGTCATGTGGCATAGTGCGTGCATGAACTACGCAGTAAAATGATGTAACATCCACATTCTAGGATACTGTGGGCAGTAACTAAGGTGCACATAGTATGGAGGAAAACGAGCCTCGTGCATATGATATGTGTTATAGGCTAGTGAGATGGTTATTATAAGTTGGGATGCTTATGTTTTTGTATTAGGATGGAACGCCTAGATTTCAAAGGCCAATGCGCCTACTTTGTACATGACTCATGATTAATATAAAATACATCGATGTGCACAGACCAACCATGATAAAAGAGATGGGGGGCTGAAGTTCACCAGTTAGGGAAAGGGAGGGCCAAAAGTCAAGGGAATATTATATTAATATTTCCTAAAGCGTAAATTATGGATAATTATTTTATCCTAAGTTCTAAATTTGTGGACAAGTGGACCAAAGTAACTTCTGATATGACAAGTGTCAAGTTGGGGACATGCATTCATATCATGGGGGACATATCTCATTTGGTGACTTTTCACGGGATTTCTTACTAGAAGCTGGACCATCATTCTCACCATCACTTCCATGAAGAGTTCACAGTGATTTCTTTCCACAATCAGTTATCCAGTTAATGATTCCATGACCATTTTCACTCATGCATTT
>JZKD02S1891094.1:49585-62788 GCA_000966675.3 Picea glauca
CAGATCGACTATGATGTTTCTRTCTAACCATAGATAGCCTCCATGGTAACATGATAGAAGGATCTTGACACACACGTTAACCTCCTAGTGCCTTTCGAAATGTGGAATCTTCATCACATTTAGGATGGTGGACTRCRCGAGGTTCATAGTCCATGGTTGGGGGATTATCCTCGAGTTCTTCCCCTTCKCCCTAGTCAAATATCTATGAGGAGYGAGMATACTRTGGTKCTTAYGGTCCCCTAGGTTGAAGTTGTTGAATTTGAATGTCRCGATATTATCCTGTTGTGTTCTAACTGCACATATCYCCTTTAGGAGGTACACAGTAACCAAGGTATAATCAAWATCCCTCAGGACACTGTCACGACTGACCRYGCCATCCAAGGGTAGGATGTATTTGGGTAGGATAGTCGGGATTAACTTCGCATTCACCAAGTCATCTCGATKCTTGGTTCTCTTCTCTGCTGTAGCTCRGGATGGTCCGGATCTACAAGCAGTCGATGGGGAGCCTTGCACTTCTCTTGTMGATAAGGCCTAAATTCTTGYGGACATTACTTTCTCGRCCATTAKATTGATTAGAACTTCTTATACAMACTTTTCAGCTATGTTGAGTTCGTCTGACATACATGCTCAAGATCGGATAACTCAGATTGATGAATGGGTTCTCAAAGAAATAGAACAKGTGTCGATCTCAGTAAACATAGTGCGGTAGCAATGAGTTGGCTTGGATACAWYTCGCAAAAGTGTTCTCGGTGCAACATTTGACGGAATAAGTAGACAATGATGTAACAAGCCATCTCCAATGAACAAGAGGCCTTCATCAATGCAGTTCTTCTCGTTGCGGCATGGTCCCAATGGTCTAAAGATGATCTTTCTGGTCGTAACTGTTGTTCTAACTGTTTGAGGCATCGTTCTAATGGTAATAATGACTCCAATGTTTATATTTCTTTGCCATGGCAAAGTGCCATGTTGTGTTGTTATAATATTCCTGTGAAGTTCCAGTTTTGCAAATCTTCCTTCTGTGAGGTCCCCTCTGGAACATTTTACAAATTTTCTATCTTTTCTCTCTTCTTACTGATATTTCTAGCCTTCTTCCCTATGATCTTTGTCTTGATATTCCTCTTTCCATTCTAATTCTTATCTTCTTTTGGCATAGTAACTTCGCTTTGTTGAGATTCTTTCATAGGGTTCAAGGGAAATACTTATTCTCTATCTGGGGTAGGTGCTCCACTCTTCTGTGAGTCTTCTTGTGTTCTTTCAACTTCAACATCCAAGTTTTTGGTTCTAAATAGCTTCGATCTGTTCTCCTGTTCTTCAATCAAGTACACTATCCTCCTAGTTATGAAATATTTTAGTTCTTTCTTCTTATGTTCTAGGGATTCCTCTTCTTTTCTTCTGTTCTGATCCTTCTCAATCCAGGTTTTTCCTAGTAACATAGAAAATAGGGAATTGTTCTCAATAAATTTAAAAACCTCAAAATATTCCTCTTTCTAAGTTCCATGAGCTCTCATAAATATCTGGGTGAGTCTTCCACATAGGGTTATCAACTTTCCTCTAAATAATCCTATTCCTCCCAATGAAGGAATCATGGCAGGCTTTCCTAAAATTTCCCAAGTTGTTTCTGTCATGATATTCACCTGTGTTTCTTCATCTAGAACACAGTCAATGTTGAAGTCTCCTATTCTTGTTTATATGCATTTGTTTTCTTTGAAGATCTTTGATAAGTTGATATTTTTGTGATCATTCAGTGTTTCTTTCATTTGTAGCAATACATTCTCTGATTCTTTCTGGGGTTCTGGCACAGTCTTAGTTTCTTGATCTTCCTTATGTTTTTCTTGCCTCATATTCATTCTTTCAACCTTAGCAATCATTCTAGGGAAATCCAAAACTTCATGGTCCATAGCTTTACAACAAACACAACTAATTCTTCTACTAGACATTCCTTAGAAAGATGTCCTGGTCTTCTGCAATTATAACAAAGGGATAATCTTATTTTTTCTTTTAAATGATCCCCATATTTTCATGTACTACACACTAGTATCATAGTATCTAACCTACAAAAAATTCTTTCTAGGATCCTGCATCCATTTTTTAGTCCAAAAATTCTTTCTATGCATAGGAATAACATATCTTTCACTATTCTTATCAGATCTAGTCATATCAAATCTTCTTTCTTCTAGATGTGCCCTAGTTTTTAAGCTAGGACAAAATTTATCAAACATACCTAGATCCATACTTTTGAAACAAAAATTTCCACTTATCTTACCTTTTCAATCAAAACTTTTCATTGTTCTTACCTTTATCAGAGCACAAAGCTTCAAGATCTTACCTCTTTTCTTCATATCTGACTTCTCTTCTTAACACAAAGATTTACAAGTCAAGTAGAATATTGCGCACTAGGGCAACAGATCTATGCACAGAGCTTTCTCTTTTCTTCAGTTCCCATCAATCACAGTTTCAGGTCCTAGCAACGGAACCAGTTGTTTCCATAGGGGCAGACCCATGGTTCAATGCTCAAGAGTGCATCAAAAAAACCCTAAATACCAGCTCTTTTGGAAACACCTATGAAGTAGATGAAGTCTCACCCGAGGTAGAGGCAGGGATGGTTGCAGGACTCCAGTGACTGCAACCTTAGCTAGGACACATATCTGTGATTACAATATTCTATCAAAGAACTTAACAATTACAGTTCATCAGTATTTAACCAGTATCTACTTCGTAGTAAAAACCCTAATCACAGAGCATCGTAGTATTCACCCAGATCTAGTATATTCAAGCACTAATCACATTCACATAGGTTATATCTAGCATTCATCCATATTATTAAGCACAAAGCATCGCAGATCTTTCTATCATTCACCTACATCAAATCACTAAGCAAGTAAACACATAAACACATCAATACATCACACAAAGCATAGAAACATAAGCTATACGTGGTTCACCCCCAACCTGGGGCTACATCTACCAACTCTTCTTCTCTTTTATTGTCTTCTATCAATATTCTACATGCACAGAGCCACAAAATACTACTCCGCATAGGACAGGAGATCTATGCACACCTTGCCAGGTCCTCCTTCCTCGAGCTAGGTTACAGCAAAAAGCATCTACTCAATCTCTTACAATCACTTTCACTTAGCCTTGCAAGTCTCACACATCATGCAAAGATCATGTACAACTATCACTTTCACTTAACACTTGGTATCACACACTTGCGCTCTTTTTCACTTAGCATCACATACATCCCTTACTTACATCACCTAGATTTCTATTTATACATTACAACATTGGCCTAAACATGGTTAAACCCATGGGATGGCATCCCCATACCTGTTACATAAGCCCAAAAATACCAAAAATCCCTAAAAAAGGGGCTGAGATCCCGCAATCTCTGCTTCGGATTGCGCTCCACCTTCGACATCTTGTTGAAGTCCCAAAATAGGTCAAACATGACCAAGGATCCTCAAAACTTGGTCAAGGGCCAACACCAGTGAATTTTTTACTCAAATATTTTCAAAAGGGGGCATGGGGCATGGTTAAAGGGAATGAAGGTGGAATAAAGGTTGAAACCCCATAGACAAGCCCAGATTCACAAACTAGGGGAATTTCAAACACAAGGATAGAAGAGACTTTGACAAAAACAAAACCAGTTAAGTTCTTAACCAACTTTTACATCAGCTAAGCCAAGGGAAGGAATGAAGATTCTTCTTTTACCCAATAATTCTCCATTTTTTGAGTTCCCAACACACCCTAAAATCCTCATGAAATTTTAGCACTTTTTGGGTAACACTTTTTTTATTTTACTGTCTAAATCGATTTCACTTTGGGGACTAGTTTATCTTTGTTTTTTCTCATGACTCTTATCAATAAAGTCGGGTTTTTTGAACTTATGAAACCTCATGTCTAAAATAACTTGACATCCAAACTAAGAATTTGCAACTAACATTGCAGCTAATGCATGTATGTTCAGTGTTGGAAAAATTCAAGCAGGTAAAGTGGCCACATAGTTACAATAGCCGTCGAGCATCGACACACCATCAACATCGATAAAAGGTGGAGTTGGTTTGCATGATTTATTCTCATGAAGTTTCAAGAGATAGCCAATCCCCATCGCCATTAGAAAAATATGGGAAGGATAGACATTGACAAAGGCTGTAAAGAAATCATCGATAGTCGATGACCTATGTGCTTGATCAGGGTCGGGGAAATCTAGAAAGGTTAAAACAATCATTTTTTTCTGCAACAAACATATCGTCAATCTTTGATCCTAGATACACTTTCAACATTAGGAATTTTTTGAGAGAGTCGATCCAAGAGCACTTGGCTAGGTTTATCGTCGATTGCCAATCCTTGATACTTTTCAGTGTCAGGAAGATATGATCGGTTTTTAGAACGTATAGCTCAAAGAAATTCCCAATTCTGATTAACACAAGTAAATGAAGACACCGATCTCGAGTGCCACATGTCTTTATCACATAAGGGTGTCGTACGTCCTAGTTTCATCCCAACTCATATTAAAGTTCCATGGGTCCTAGTCACACCTTCTAGTCAGCTTTACCATGTCATCTCTCTATGGGGAGATCGATCGATATCAGAGATTTTGCAAGAATATATCAACGAAAAGTGTTCAAAGTAGAATCCTGACCCCTGACTCACCAACTGGACTAGTGAAATGGTGGGATGTTTTTGGCATAAGATACGATCAGATTCTGACATTTAATAAACCAGTTAATGCTTCATCATGCATCTGTTGCTACCTCATGCACCGATTGAACAACAACAATTTGAAACCGTCAATAGGCCACATTACACCCCGCACCCACACCGTCAACCCATGATGAATTTAATTTTAAACATATTTGAATATCTAGTGGCAAATTTAATCAAACTACAATCATAACTCGAATTGAATGGATGATGCGACAATGTAAGTTCATCCATGTTTAAATATCTATAACATTTTTGAACAATTTCATCTTGTGCACAAGTTTGAATTCCAAAGAATCTGAAGAAGAAACGCAAGTGTCTCGAGACTATGCCGATCCTCAGATTATCAAAACCAGGTAAACAAGTTGCAAAGGTAAAATTTCACCGAGAAATCCAACCACCAAATGCTCACCGAGAGAACCCAAGCTAAAGGAAGCTGAAGCAAGTGAAGTGTCCTCTCCTAGTGCGGCGAGGCACTTGGAATAAACTCCAAGGGAAGAACTGGTCATAAGAACCTCAACAAAGAAATCCTTTGTCCAACCTTCATTCTTCAGTGATATCGAAGAAAGAACCAGATCCAAAGTAATTCTCCCACAAAGAAGGGATATTTTCAACAAAATTAGCTGAGAGGAATACCCAGAGTATATCTTACACAATGACCTGGATGTAAGGGCGCTCGATGACCAGGTGGTCCCAAACATTCGATGGTCTTACTTGCACCTGGTAGCCAACAGAACCCTGGTTTTCCCTTGCATAGAGGTTTTGAAGTGGCTAATTGACCATACACATGCACATAAATGTTTAATAAACAATGAGAATGGTGGGTGTGTCATATTTTTCCTCCCAACAGAATTCCAGAAATACTACAATCTCGGAGACCTAGAGGAGCGACTAAACACAAAGTTCATGGTGAATTTCTACAAATTCCATGACACCAGCCAGATGATAGCCTCATGGTGGAAGGAGGACAAGAATTTTACCAACCAGATAAATGGCTGGTAAGGGACGATTAAATTGAGGGAGCCATACCTCTATTTGATGGCTCTCATCTACCGACTATATGGAGAGAAGGAGTGTTGCAAGTTATCAGAAGCATGGATGCCCTTGGCCTACATAATGGTGATCTCCGGGAGCAGCTTCAATTGGGGAGCGATAATTTCCAAACAATTAAGCATCTGTGTACAACAGGCTTAGATGCTGAAAGAAGGGGAAACACTCACTTTCCACATGGCCTCATACCTACTCGATGTCATCTGTGTGAGAAATGTCTTTGCCGACATGAATTTAATATGGTATCTCATGAGGCTCCCAGTCCACGTTTATTTCATCATACTATGGGAGAACAGGTATAAAAAGTCTTATGCACTCATCTACAATGAATTCATCACTCATATTAATTTTATCATATTTAAAAAGGAATTCCCAATATTATCCACAGCAGCCAAGAAAATGGTAGCAAAGGTAGGCCACTGGTATTTGGATAAACACTCAACCTATATCAGGGTGTTTGGGGCCACTGGAGCACCACATCTCCTACCTTCTCACATCCCAGACCAACTCGTTGTGGGAGAAATATGTTATTAGACTATATTGCAGGTCTATAACGCCACACTGTTCAAGGAAAAGAAGCGAACCTTAATACCCTATGGTTTCCATGTGGGGTTTTATTTGGTAAAGGACACTACTCAAGCCAAACAAGAAGAGTTGAGCCAACTTGAATTCAGGTTCTCGATAGGATGATTCCGCAAGCATGACCCTAAAGGTGTGGTCTTCCAACACACTTCATAGGTATCATCCTGTTGGCCATATTCTCATGATAAGTTTGAGGATGAAATTTTCACAGAGTGCACTCAGGAATGGGAAGAGGTAGTACAGAGGATGGGCAACCGAAATATGACCAGTTTCAAGTCCATGAGCATGGATGAATAGGTGGAGAAAATAGATCAGTTGACTCAAGAGGCCCTTGGATCTAGAGAAGCGATTATAGAGACAAAGACCACAGGGGAACAAAGAAGGGGATTGCTCTTGCCAAAAGGGGCACAAATAATAATTGATTAGTTGAAAAATGACCCTAATCTGGTGGAGATATCGAGGATTCCCACTGATGACCCAATCAAAATCATAGGAGATCCAAGTGGCCTAGAGCCAATACGATGTGAAGAAATATCAGAGCTAGAAAGACCTGAAGTTCCACCACCATAGATCAGATCAGCAGGGGGAATTTCAACCTAGTCTGAGATAGGGAGGACATTAGGAAGGACAAGTGTACCAAATCCTTTGTTTGACTTGATAACCATCTATGATGATGAAGAGAGTTCAGAGGTTTCCCTTGTGACTCTAATGCAGATTACAGAGGAAAAAGAACCCGAGAGAGAATCTACCCCAGGTCTCGATGCTTCAATTCAAAGCCTTCCATAGAGAGAGCATGAGGTCAAAAGTGCCTTAGACACTGAGTTACTTGTCTTGTTGGGAACCCCAATGGATAGCTCAAGGGATGAGCTAGGATTGGGTGGACATAAAGAGGAAACTCCACAACAAGAAATAAACATTTCAACAACCAATTTCCAAGTAAGTATCGAACCTACCCCTAGTTCTTCATTTTTGGTCGATACCTTACCAGTCGATGAGAAACAAATGAAATTTGAGCCATCGGGACATATGGAAGAAGCTCAGGAACCCATCCTAGAGTAGATGCACACAGTCAAGAGCCTAGTAAATAATCTAACTTTGGGAGAGAAACAAATCCCTGAACCTGTTGATGAGTTCACCGATATACAGGCAATCACCTATGACTGAAAGATAAAATCCATCATGAAAAGAACAACTAATAAGAGAAGGCTTACATTGGATAGTTCGATCCTCATCACCACAGAGGAAAAATTGCTCAGCAAAGAACATGCCAAGATGTCCGAGCTTATCGATACAGGGGTGGCTATCATAGATGCCACCTTGGATAGATCAAGAAGAGATAAAAATGAGTTGGCTGCTATGCTTAAGGAGCTGGAGCATATGAATCATTTGGAAAAGTACTATGAGGACTCCACACAAGCCACGGTGTTTTTGAGAAGTGAGTTTCAATATGCCTATGAAAAATTCACAAATTAATGACACATTTTCACTGCAGGTATAGCTGACTTCCAATAATACACCCTTATGGAACTAGCGACCTGCAAGGACATCAAAAGGTGGTATGAGAAGGCTCACCAAGTAGTGGAAATAATTGATTACATTAGCGAGGTTCAGAAGGACCGAGACATAGAAGAACACAACATTTGGGTGTTGAGGAACAATAATATAGATCAGATCAGCAAAGCGGCCAAATACTGGGTGAAAATGGCCCAGGAACCAGGAACCCCAGCAGGATATTCAGGAGAAATGGGCTGATTGCAAAAAGAGTTGGGAAAAGATTAATCGAGAGATGAAAGACATCGGCCTCCCAGAATTCGGCTCACCTGAGGACTTTGTTGACCTACATGACATAGTCAAGCAACATGAGGAACAATACTCAGCATGGACAAAGAATATAGAAAAGGTGGTGATCATGGCGTCAGTTCAGGTACAATAGTTCATGGAGTGTCCGTTCAAGGCTCGAGCAGTTTTGTAGCGGTTAAGTGACAAAATAGTCAAGTATCAATCATGGCCAGTAGAAGTAAAAGAAATATTTTCAGCCTCGATGGACCAACACGGATTCCCGTATGCCAACACATGTGAGGAACTCTTTGTCAAATGGTCAAGGTATGAGAAGAGTCATCCACTTTAGTGAAACTATTTGATGATTCTTAGAAGACAGAGAGATGAAAGTGCCATGTGGTGATGTTTTGTTTTACTTATCTTGCACTTTTGATAGATATTTTTAGTTAATGATTCGTTATAAATAATAGGATTGAACTTTTAGTAAAGGTTGATGGTTTTGTAAAAGACCCTCATTTTTTGGAATTGTAAAGAACTATTTCCAAAATACCTTAATTGAGAAGTCATGTTTCGGACCAGAGACCAACTTTTCTTTTTCATCAAAGGCATTGTGTGATTGGATTTGAGGAGGAATTACTTCCAAATTTATTTCATGAATGGATGTTGTAATGAGTAAGATTTATGAATCTATTGATAAGTTAGTTGTTTCAATATTTTTTGTAGTTGTTGTCTCTAATGATGAATTAAAATCGTTGTGTTAATGTTTGATTAATGCCAGAGCTAAGGAAACTATTTTTCTTGCCATCATTTTATTGCATGTATGTTTTCTTTTAATAATTGTATCTTGGTCAATAACTGAAATACCAGCAAGTTGATGTATTAGTACTAGGGTTGTCACAAGTGTGAATATCATTGTCTACATGCTTGAGCACAAGGGTTATCCCAAGCTTAGCCTTCTTTAGTAGTTAGGAACCCCCCTTTTACCAGTTGGTTTATACCATCGCACATATTCTAATCAGACCCATCTAATAAGGGAAAATACAAAATAGAACATTTAAACTGAAGGAGGAACTTTCATAAGAAGATATCATGTCAATCACTACGTAAATCCCATCGATAAATTGGCCGTATCGAAATATCTGGAGAACCATTCCACCATTAAACGCTGCAGAGTCTAATTGGGCCTATGTGGAGGGTTTGGTTCTTGTTGTTGAATCAAAGGGATTTAGGACCCCTCAACAGGTGGTTGGGTGTGTTACAATTTGGTATCAGAGCTTGAGTTTTCAACAGTGAGCCTGGATTGGGCTGTGTAAGTGCAAATTGAAGAATTTTTTTTATAGTGAATTGTTGTTAAAATAGACAAAATTTGAGTTTCAAAGGGTCTATGAGTGCCACAAGAGTTTTGAGAGAACACATTAACTATGTTAGAAAGCTCAGGAGGTGTAACAGTTTAGGAAACTACAATAGTCATAGGATCTGTTCAAGAAAGGCCTCAATCCTTCACAACCATAATATGCAATGTTTAACCCCTCCAATCCTTCGAACTTCGTTTCTTCAACAATTTTTAGGTCTTTGAAAGAAAGGAGGAAAAATACCTGAGCCTCCAAATTCTTGTAGTGAATCTACACCATATATCATTTGGGAGAAGTTGGGTCATTGGATCTCGTAAGTGGTTCAATATTTCAGCATCCAGGGAAATCCGGTTATGGTTGCACAGAGTGGAATCTTCCCCGAAGTCACAAATTCCAGAACCAATACAGACTTTTCATGTTTGGGGACATGTGTCCGAATATTAGAAAGTGTTTCAAATTTCATTGTTCGACAATTCGGGGGTCGGGTGGTGTTCAACAATGGAATCCTCTGAAGCCCAAAGTTCCAAAGTCCCAGAGTGCCAGAGTCTTGAAGCTTCTAGGAACACCTATCCAAAATGTTGGCATTTAGAAGTTATAAATTATGTTGGTGTGAAAACTTCTGAAGCTCGAAGTGTTGAAGTCCTGAAGCACTGGAGTGATGTGGCATGCTGACATCACCTAAGGTGACATGGACCTATTCAAGAGATCATAACTTCGGTGTTCGGGAGTTATAAAGTGTGCCAGTGTGGGATCTTTCAAAGCCTGAAGTGCCGAAGTCCTGGAGCACTAGAGTGACATGGACTTGATCAAAAGTTCATAATTTTGGGGATCGAGAATTTTAAAGTGTACAAATGAGATTTTTTCTAAAGTCCTGGAGCCCTGAAGTTCTGAAGCTCCAGAGAACACTATTTGGGATTTTAGAAGTTCAGTGTTCAAGTGTTTTGATGTGATCTGGTGTGGGACTCTCCAAAGTCCTGAAGTCTCAGAGTGTCGTAGTGACGCAGAATGATGATGTCACCTAGAGTGATGTGGACCTATTCGAAAATTCGGCATTCGGGAGATGTGTTGTGTAGTACTGATATTTATCCAAATTCTCAGAGTGTCATAGCCACGTGGCATTCTTCTCTCATCTAGGGTGACGTGGACCCACTCCAAGAATTCCATGTGTGATATAGAATCATCTACATCAACATTAAAAGGAGGATAGGTTGGAAGACAACACATCAACTAGTGCACATATGAAGCTAGTTTGGACTATACAAAGGAGAGTGCACCCTTTTTGAATTTGAATTTTATGAAAAGAAATGTAATTAATGATTGGAGGCTAAGGCCATCCCTAAATATCCTCTCTTATCAATATAACTTTAATGTAGAGGTTGTATTGTACAAAGGTTTCACATCATCTCTTATCTTCTTTGTAAATGTTATTAACTTCTTAGTCCTTAGTAGGTGGATACATAAATCCTGATAGGATAGACATTAGGTTTTTTGGGTGAAATTCTCGATAAATCACCCTTTGTATATATTTTTGTATCTTACGCCCAGGGAAGGTTGTTGTTTCTCATTGGGTAATAGTTTTTATTGAGAGAGAGAGAGAGAGAGAGATTGTTTGAGATCCAGAGAGCATTGTATAATTTGTTGAAGGAGGATTAGAGGACTGGATATATCTATTTATATTATCACTTGAATGAATAGAATAGAGAAGGTTTGATCCAAATTTTTGGTGTTGTTGTTACTATGTTTATCTGAATGAATGGTAGGTTTTATGTTCATTTAAATTATTTGTTTATATTGTTCTTGTGCTTATGAATGAATTTTGTGGTTAAATACATGAACCTATGGAGTTAGAATACGTTTCAATTGTTTCTCTATTGAGAGCTCATGAAAGGAGTGAACATTGTCGTGCAAGGAGTGTTTTGACAGAGTTAAGTTTAAATAAGGGAAGCTTAGGAGAGATAGCATTGAATATTTGATAGCAGTAGTGCAGAGGAAGCACAGGGCCACACACGGAGTGAAGATACTGATTTGTTCTTAGACTCTTTGTCCCAAAGGAGAATAGTCAAGTGGAAGAGTTCCAAGGATGCAACGAGTGTGTCCAAGGATTTAAAACCTTGTAGGAACAAGCTCAAAAGAGACAGTGATATGAGCATTGAAGAGAAAATACTTAGACAATTTTCTAAGTTTGAACATTTCTAAGTTCAAAAGAAGCGCACGCAGGGGAGACAAATAACTTATATGTATGTATGTGTGTGTATATATATATATATATATATATATATATCAGTGGGAAAAGCCTAGGAGAGATAGCCACCACAAGTATCGAGGAAGGAACCTTAGGCGGGTCCTATTTCCCAACATTTTACATTGTGGGAGGAGTGCACAAAAGGGCATGAAGAGGTCTCATATACCTTGGGAGGCTAAGCTCAAGAGGACTAGAGACAATAATCCCTTGAAGGGAATATTTAGTATAAGAGGCAGTGAATATCCTATGGGATATTGACAAGAAGCTGACGATCATCGGATCTGAGATAGTCACGTGAAGGATATCCTTTGGGATCCTTCAACACTTAGTGAACTCAGAATTTTTAGAGTGTAAAGGATACGGTATAGCCGAAGTCCCGAAGAGAAGGAAAAATTGTGACCGTTCATTCCAAAGTGGACAAGTGTCGACATGTCTGGAGGTCTGGGAGAATAGAGCCCCGAGAGAATTGCGAGGAGAAAAGGGTTAGTCCACCGAAGTCCCAAAGGAGAGAATTAATCATGATCCCCTGATCACCGAGACATGTGGCAGAGATATGTTTATTTGTAGGTAGATCACTACAGGAGAAAGGGGAGAAGGAAGAGTAGACCAAAAGTCTCCCGAAGCCCTGAAGGTTGGACACATCTTGACTGTTGATCTAGGGGTAGACACATGGAAAAATCCTGTGAGTTCGGGGGTATATAACTTTAGGAGTTTGAAAGAAAAGGTTGGTTGCCAGAGGCTCCGAAGCTCAAAGGCTTAGTTCCTTTTGGGTTAATCTCTAGTTAACAACCCAAGGTTGTATGAGCGAAAGGGGCTTAGCAGAGGGAGATAGCACATGCCATTTAAATGTTTTTTAAAAGGGAAGAAAGGTCAGGAAAATACCCGCGGGTTTTGTGGGACCTACACAAGGAACAAATAGGAGCCTGTGTAAAACTCAATTGAGGCTCAGTAGAAGCCTGAAGAGCCAATCTAACACAAAGTTGATATATCCTTGACCAGGAGGTCGCCCAGACCCTGGGAGAGGCAGGGGGTTTTGCTTCAACATGTCATCTCGTTTTGGGATTTTCACATACCTTTTGGGCCAATTAGAACTTGGCATGTGTCACTTGTAAGTTTTAAACCTGTGAAGTAAAGAAATGCATATAGATTCTTAAGCAAAACATAAATTAATCAATCGCTCATTCACATAGTACACAGAGATTTATACCGGAAACCCTCAATCGGGGAAAACCTTTCTTATATTCATTGTATCTCGAATTCCACCATTCACCATACAATATATACAATGTTTTTAGGTATTCCATAGATACCAAAACCCTAATCCCTTAATCCGGGATTAATTTAGAAAACCTCTAAAAATAGAAAAATCAACTAAAAATAGAAAAAAAACATCTCCAGTTTTGGTTCCATTCCCATAATGAAGTTAGAAGCACTGATATCCTTCATGTCAAATTTGGAGGATAGCTGCGATTTCACCTCCTTGATAACATCCAT
>JZKD02S1891105.1:15888-30013 GCA_000966675.3 Picea glauca
TCAGCTTTGGATTCCTTTGCTGATTTAGAATGGTGGCTAATCCTTCTGAGGCTTTGATACTTGACAGATTCTGATTATACAAGGCTTGAAACTTCTCCATTTCTTTCCTTGTTTTTGCTACTTCTTGTTCTAATGATTCACATCTTGCCTTCTTTTCTAATAGTTGTTGTTTCAGAATCTCTTCGATTTTCTTTGCCTCTTCCAATTCTACTTTTTGTAGGACAAGGTCTTCATTAGGTTCTTTACTGTCTTTCTCGAACTGTATCAACAATTTTCTTTGCTTTATGTTCTTGATTCTTAGTCTATCAATCTCTTCCAATGCACTGATCAGATCTCCTTCCATGTCAACCACAAATTCTTCTTCATTAACATCACTCCCTGTGATATTATTGTCATAGTCCTCTTTGTCCATAAGTATGAAGTCATTTAGTTTATCTTCAATAGATGAATCATTGTCTTCATCATCTGAAGGATCATCATCATTGTTTGCACAAAGACTTTTCTTCTTAAAGTTATTCTCTTTAAAGAAATTTATGTGTTTGTATTTCTCC
Source organism: Picea glauca (assembly GCA_000966675.3). Taxonomy (NCBI): domain Eukaryota; kingdom Viridiplantae; phylum Streptophyta; class Pinopsida; order Pinales; family Pinaceae; genus Picea; species Picea glauca. The sequence goes on from JZKD02S1891105.1 coordinate 16,440, forward strand.
TCATCATCACAAGTCTGATCCCTTCCTTTGTGGGGACATTTATTTGCAAAATGACCTATCCTACCATAGTTAAAGCATTTGAAAGGCAGTTTACCTTTGTATTTGACTGATCCCTTCTTCAGTCTCTTCACAAATTTTTCTTCAATTTCATTGGGCTTAGAATCCTCACTCTTGTCTACTTTAAATGATGCTTCTCTAGAGGTGGGTTTATCTTTAACTATTCTCATTTCATATGCAGTCAATGTTCCTAGAAGTTGGTCAAACTGAAAGGTTTTTAGATCATTAAGTTCTTTTATAGAAAAGACCTTCGGGTTGAACCTGTCTGGGAGAGATCTCAAGATTTTATGAACTAAAGAAGGTTCCCCAATTGTTTCACCAAGTGGCTTCATTGCATTTACCATTTCTTCTACTCTCAGAAAGTATTTTCCAACAGTTTCATCTTCCTTTATCTTCAGTTGTTCAAACTGTATTCTGTAGGTTTGAAGCTTTGCATCCTTTACCTTCTCATTACCCTCATAACTGCTAATGAGTTTGTCCCACATTTCTTTGGCAGTTCCTAGGTGCATAACTTTTACGAATTCTGCTTCTGCAAGCCCACTCAAGATGGCATTCATAGCCTTAGTGTTGAAGCTAAATTCTAGTTTGTCATCCTTACATAACCAAACTAGCACCACTAGCTTTACATAACCAGTATCTACCACATCCCAGACATCTGCACCAAAATCCATTATGTAGGTTCTCATTCTAACTTTCCAGAAGGCAAAGTTTGTTCCATTGAATAGAGGGGCCTTATTGGTTGAATTTACTTCATGGCTTGACATGTTTAAGCTCTAGCATCTACCCTTAGATAAAAAGGGGTCGGCTCTGATACCAATTGTTGGACAACTGAGAGGGGGGGGTGTGAATCATTTGTCACCGTGCTTAAACAATTATGCTTCTTTTAAAATCTTTATAGGGCACTCAATGATGACCACAATAATGGGAAATAAGCAAAGGCACATTCAACATCAGTCACATATATGATAAAAACAGAGACAGATAATTCCCGAGGAAACCCATACATGGTAAAAACCTCTTTTTCTTTATATGATATGTATTATCTACATTCTTTACATTATCATACATATGAGCACCAACTCATTGTGAGGCTACAACCTTTGTTTTTGCAAGCGACAACTTGCTGAGAGCACCAACTCTCTGTTTTCTCTAGCACCCACTAGAAGGAAGCACCAACCCCCTGGTTTCTCTAGCACCAACTAGAAGGAAGCACCAACTCCCTGGTTTCTCTAGCCCCAACTAGAAGGAAGCACCAACTCCCTGTGTTCAAACACCCACTTGAACCTTTGAGGACACCGGTCCTCCCTAGCACCTCCCAACCACCCTGAATTATAAATTCTTTGTTACTAAAACTTATTATAGCGATATAAAATTATTCAATGGATTACCAGCCCTGTTGTTGTTCTGTTACACTACTTTTCCTTGTCTGCATCAGTGTCTTCTGCATGCCTCTAGCACTTTTTGTTCTTCTTCCTTTTATGCTCTATGCGCCATATCCCTTCAATGCACCATTCCTCGACTGTGCATTTCTGCTCCTGCGTTATGCCTCCTTGTACACACCTGAATTCTCCTACACAACGAAAAAACTTATCTCTTCTTTGTTTAGCATTCTTATAGTCTCTGTTGTCTTTGTGTATGCAATATTCACAATGCCTCTGCATGCTCACTCCACGCCAAATTTCTCCACAACTTGAGTGCTCTGTCTGATCATCATCGTGACTCTTCAGCTTCTCTAGTCGTTTACCACTCATTCAGCATCACTGTATGTTATACTGAGATTCCTCAGCCTCTCTGGCAGTTTGAGACTCTTCGTCTTCTCTGTGACAGTCGAGCTCACCTTCTCTGTTCCAGTTACAAGCCTCAATGATCATCCAGTTGTCAATCGCCTCCACGAACATCTTCATCCCTCTTGAAGATTCCTAGAGACTCTTCACCTCCTCTGTCAATCATCCCGAAGTGTCTTCGAGTCCTCTAGCAGTAACCATCAGTGGTTTCTGGCAGTTACACTGTGCCATGCTACAATAGCCCTCCGATCTTGTTCAAATTCACCTACACCGTTGGATTGATTCCATGGGATATTGCATTCATTTCGACATTTCGACATTCAACAATTCGTTATTCGTATGACCATGTGTCTCAACATTCCTAGTCGCGATCCCCGAAAATGAGCTTGGTTTCTCTAGGTCTTTCCTCCATCTCTCGCTGATGTGACCAAGGACTGTGACCACAGCCTTATGCATAAGGCACTTTCGCGATTTTTCATTTCATGAATCTGGAGATGAGGCATCTCAAATCTCCAAGTCGCGATCCCTGAAACCCCGAAAAGGTGTGGGATCAATGGTCCCGATCAACACTTGATATGACGGCTCAGATCATTTCAGGATTTCGCATTTCACGATTTTGACATTCTTGATGTTCATTTTTCTTTTCACTTCAAAGTCCCGATCCGCGAAACTCCAAAATGGAGTCGGATCAACGGTCTAGATCACACCTTGATCTGACGGCTCAAATTAAGTCGTGATTTCGCATATCGCAATTTCAAGATTTCTGTGGTTAATATTCTTTGACATCTCCAACTCTCGATCCGTGAAACTCCAAAATGGACTGGGATCAACGGTCTAGATCAAACCTTGATCTGACGGCTCAAATTAAGTTGCAATTTCACATATCGCGATTTCAGGATTCCTGTGGTTAATATTCTTTGACATCTCCAACTCTCGATCCGTGAAACTCCAAAATGGACTGGGATCAATGGTCCATATCAAACCTTGATCTGACGGCTCAGATTAAGTCACGATTTCGCATATCTCGATTTCAAGATTCCTGTGGTTAATATTCTTTGACATCTCCAACTCTCGATCTCTGAAACTCCGAAATGGAGTTTACTTCGGGGTTTCGCATTTCGTGAATTCAGCAGGTTAGGGAACCCCGTTCCTTTGACTTTCCAGTCAACAAAACGATGATCTTTCACCACGTGTCCTACTCGAAGATGGACGGTCCTCCTGCTTTTGGGATTTTGTAAGCCCGCTTCTCCTAGCACTTTAAAGAACGTGTAGGCTCTCCTCGATCCAACGATGGTCGGACCCTACGCTCAGATATAATGCCCGAGATCTATGCTCCATATCTGCGCGCTCCTCTTGTCTACATTGAGATCTGACAGCCATCGGGAATTCTGAATTGTTGATCCAATGATCACGGTTGCTGCTCTTCCCCGATTATCACTACGCTACTGATCATCGTTGTTGTACTTAAGTCATCATCGTTGTTGTACTTTCCATCAATGACAAGCATACGCTGCCTGTAAAGCATGCCAACAAATACTTGGTGCAATATTATGCGGAAAGGTACAGTGCAACTCTAACTTTATAATTACAAACAATCATGCAAAATTAGTGTATACTATAACAAACACTATAACAAACATTCAAACAATATATATACATATATATATAATTTTATATAAAATTGACAAAATAAAAAAAGATAATGAATATATAGCTAATTACCATGGGATGATATTCATTTGATCCACCATCAATGTGACCATATTTCCTACAATGTTTTGTAGTTGTTGCTATTAAAATTCTTACGAGACGTCTAAGGAAACAATTTTTACAAGGGCAATAACATCTACCATCACCCTTTTCACCCACTTTAATTTTTTCCCCACCTATAAAAACATTCTGTGACATGTTTCTGCACAAAAATACCCTTTCGGAACCATCGTTGTTATAGCAATATTGTCACAACATCTTTAAATCATCAAATATTTATAGTCCAATTTTAGTTCACTATCGTCGCAATTGCACCGAACGTGACCTAAAAATATTTCTTTTTTTTACCTATTTATTTTAGGTCATTTTTAACGGTCAATTTTAAGGTTTGGTAAGTCGTCTCTCTTGCAATGGACAAACTAAATTCGTCTCTCTTGCGACGAACATTGACCATAATAATTTAGTCAAACTACATGCGTCGAAATAGCGACGAATACAGGGTGGATTTAGAAAAAATGAGCTTTTTATCTTGCATGTTGCGATGAAAGAGTACTTTCGTCTCAAATTTTTCAATATGTAGTAGTGAGAGTTCGGGGCATGAGAGTTCCATAGGGCCCAGCTGGGAACCGACGGGCATAAAATTGGCTAAGTATGGAAATGAATAGCAGTTGGTCGGACTCGTGATGTGAATATATAGATGGATATAGAATTTCTGAGTCTACAACCTCGGGAACCCGCGAGCATAGACATGTGACTATGTATAGAAGAAGAAAGGGATAATAGAGGGGAAGAAGAAGAGGGGAAAAGTGGAAAGTATAGAAGATAAAAACAAAGGGATTAAAGAACTTAATGCGTCACAGAACAACACTTGGTCTTGAGTATGGAAATATGGGGCAGTGAGATGAAGTTATCATAGGCAGAGTGAGGTTTGTGAGTTCGAGGAGTCAGGGGTCGAATTGTAGATAACCAAAGTTTTGGGTGCAAGATGTATATCCAAACACGGGGCATGGTAGTTTTATAATTCATTGGGGGGAACCCCCAGCCATAAAATTGGCTAAGTGTGGAAACGAACTAGGAAAAATATCAACTATGGGAAAAATATTTTCAGCCATGGAATATATTTGGAGCTCAATAGACCCTGGTTCAAGATAAAAGAGATGTTGTTTATATCTATATCAACAAGAAATAGACAAAATATATGACTTGGCACATTTATATGCAAGCATTCAGATGGATTCATCGTAGGTAGACTGAGGTTTGGGGGTTCGAATCCAAGGTTGAATTGTAGATCACCGAAGTTTCGGGTGCAAGATGTATACCACGAACACGGGGCATGAGATTTCAATGACGCTTACGTAGGAACTTGTGGCCATAAAATTTTCTAACTATGAAAATGAACGACGGTTGGTTGAACTCATGATGTAAAGATATAGATGGACATGAATTCTGTCACTCCACCATCCTGGGAACCCGCGAGCATAGACATGGGACTAAGTATAGAGTCAAAAATGGATAATAGAGGGGAAGAAGAAAAGGGAGAATGGATAATTATAGAAGAGGAAAAAGAAAGGGAGGAAAGAACTATATGCCTCACAAAACAACAATTAGTGTGATAATTATCAAGCGATAGAAACACATCAACTATGGGAAAAACATGTAGCTGGACAAATTGGACAACGTATGCAGATCATAGTTTTTTGTAACCATACCTCTTATTCTCAGGCATACGCATTGTATTTGATGTGGCACATTGCACTCAATGTTTTTCAAATGTGGTACATAAGGCTCCATCCTTGTGCCCAATTAATGTGTTCTTGTTTCAATGTAGAAATACAGAGAATACAATGGACATGAAAGAAGTTTCTACATAGGAACACATGAAAAAAAGATGGAGTACAAATTTATTTGTTTCAAGATAGCAACACAGAAAATAGAATTTACATGAAGACAAGTTAATTTACATGAAGATATGGAGTATTCAAGGAGAAAAAAAACAGAGTTGCAAACCAGTGCAACAAATATAGACAGAGTAAATGAAAAACTATTGGATATGGAACACGGGTAGAAATATGCACCTTTGCATGGATTCTTGTACATTTTTGGTTGAGATTTCTTTACCGTGTCCAATTTTCCTGTTTGTTTCTATGAAAAAAGTACAAAACAAAATGGACATGAACATAAGTTGACATATAAAAAAAAAATCAAGGAATATGTATATAGAGTAAATAAAATAGAAATATAGTATAAAATAAATGTGACATGGTGTGCGGGTTGGCAGACTCTCAGGTTGGCGGACTCCCGTGTTCACATTTATATCCATGCTTGTGTATCACGAGTCTGACCGACCACAACATGAGATTTAGTAATTTATAGAATACTATAACATTTTACCAAGATTTATAGTAATTTATATAATGCTATAATTTATCACGAGTCTGACCGACCGCTTCCTCATTCCATGCTTGTGTGCAAATAGAATAAATTACATTAGTGAATAATTTTTGAAATTAAGTTTTTGTCTCCACTTGTTAAACAAATGAAATAGCTATTTTTTTAAAACTAAATTGGACAACTTGGACAACGTATGTAGATCAAAGTTTTTTGTAACCATACTTCTTAGTCTCAAGAATACACATTGTATTTGTTGCGGCACATTGGACTCAACTCTTTCAGATCTGGCACATAAGGCTCCATCCTTGTGCCTAATTATTGTGTTCTTGTTTCAATGTAGAAATACAAAGAATACAATGGACATGAAAGCAAGATGCTACGTAGGAACACATGAAAAAAAAGATGGAGTACAAATTTATTTATTTCAAGATAGCAACACATAAAATAGAATTGACATGAAGACAAGTTAATGTATAGGAAGACATGGAGAATCCAAGTAAAAAAAAATAGAGTTGCAAACCAGTGCAACAAATATAGACATAGTAGATGAAAAACTATTGGATATGGAACACGGGTAGAAATATGCACATTTTCATGGATTCTTCTACATTTCTGGTTAAGATTTATTTGTCGTGTCTAGTTTTCCTGTTTGTTTCTATGAGAAAAAGTACAAAACAAAATGGACATGAACATAAGTTGACATGTAAAGAAAGAAGCAAGTAATATGTACATAGACTAAATAAAATAGAATAAAAGGAATAGAGTAACAGATAGTGTTAGAATAATGTACCGTTTATTTTTATTTTTGTTTTTTTTTGTTCATCCATGTTTGTGTATATATAAAAAAAAAATTGTAAAAAATTCTGTGTCCAAAATCAATTACAAAGCAGGAAAAACTAAGAAGTTGGATATCTCGATTTTATGCAACAAGATAGACAAATATGCTTTGAAGCATAGAAAGATAGACAGATGTGCTTTGAAGCATAGAAATATGATTTTGCAATATGTTTGATGTATATTTCATAATTCAAGTGTAATACCAATTGTATGGTGATCAGACCAGTATGTGTACAAACTAGGGAAAACTAAGAAGTTGAATAATTTGGTTTTCTGCAAAAAGCTAAACAGATATACTTTGAAACATAGAAATATGATTTTGCAATATGTTTGATGTATATCTCATAATTCAAGTGCAATACCAATTGTATCATGATCAGACCAGTATGTGTATAAGATAAATATGTTGTATTGAGAAATGGGCACATTCGACCATACATGGTTAGTAAGCGTGTTTTGTACATGGCTTGTGTTGTTCAAAAGAAAACGGAGACTGTATTTGCACATGTAGTTTTCCAATTCTTTTGTTCTGGCATTATTTTGTAGCATGTCAATATTGAATTCTCCTACAATGACAATGGTTTCATTCAGATGCAAATGGTTTAATGCATTGGAAAGAACATTTAGTATGATGGAGAATGTTGCATGGGGAGCAGCATACAGATTCATTATTACAATTTCTGATCCATGGAAAAATACTTTTGCAAGCACCATCTCAACATTATTTTCTTCGAAATGTATATGCTCCAAAATTGTTACATGTTTTTTCACCAATATCATCACCCCATGTGTAATGTAACTTGATATGCAATTGTGATTTGGAAATTGTTTGTTTTGCATGCATAATTCCATGTATGTTTCCTGTTAGCATAGAATATCGGATTGCATTGTGTCATAGTCAATGAGTATATCATCCATGTGTGCATGTAATATGTGCATGTTAAGCGAGAGAATATATACATATGAGTTTGTTTGTATGGATTGGTAATCATACTGTAGATTCCACTTTGCGGTAGTCCTGAGGCGTTGCATTTCAATATCAAATTTATGTTTGACTTTGAAGTTATCTTTTGTAAGAGGACTTAGTAAATACAAAGAGTCTATACATATGACATGGGGCAGTGTTGTCTATACAAGTCCATGTATTCGAATTCCAGCAGGCTTAAATGCAACACTATCAAGTGTTAGTCCTTGCGATCTGTGGACTGTACGTGCACATGCAAGTTTAATTGGAAACTGTTTTCGCATCTTCAATTGACTTGTGTTTGTTGATGTCGATACTGGCTTTGATATTCACAAGATAGGTGTCCAATCGCTTACATTGTTTAAATTATATAGATAAGCCAACTTGTTTTCTTGTCACTTGATTATATGCGGTTCATGGAACTTAATCCAGAGGACATCAAGTTTTTATGTTTTGGTATAGCATTTGAGTATTCCATCTGCACCATTAACCAAGCCATCCTGTGAATCATAGTTGCAGGCATATATTTCAACTAGCATGTCTAATTTCAGGACAAGTTGCAAAGGTAAAGTGGTTGTATGTTCATGACGTGGCACATTTCCATGGTTGTCTTCTTCCAGGTCAATTGAATTGATGACGATATCATCTTCAGGAATGAGTGGAAACATGTACCTGTTATGCATTGCAACATACCTATTTGTGTAGAACAGGTAAGGGAAGGTTGGGTATGTTGGTGCGGGTCGCAAGCACCTCAAATTGATATATGTTAAGTCATCATGTGTTTAGATGTTTGTCTGCATTCTATTCAGAATTGCAATAAATGTTTCATATGTCTGGTGCATTATAGTATACAATTCAAAGCATTTAATATTGTATCTCCAGAAGTCATGCGTCATTGTTTTCATGTTAATCGTAGGTTTTTCAAATATCAAATAATATTGGTTGGGTTGTGCCTGGTAAAGATCCCCACAGAATATCATGTCAATGTTTCCAAAGTATTTCGTGTGCACATGTTTTATGCTTCTTAGTTGGTTGTCAATGGAATACAAGAAGTGACTTCCAATCAAAGATGCCTCATCTATAAAGACAAGTTTCAATTCGTCATAAAGCTTAGACAAAGTATCTAACGTTTCCTTGCTGGGAAGAAACTGTGACTTGTTAAAAGACATCAAAAATGTAGATTCGATTGTTGTTCCACATGCATTATATGCATCTTTTCCTGTGTATGCAACTATTAGGCCCTTTAGTTTCATAGGATCAGAGGAATTGTTTGAATCATAGATTTGTATAAGCATTTGGAATAGTGATTTCGTTGTAAATGTCTTTCTTGTTCCTGCTCCACCTGTAAGGAACAAGTGCACATGAGTGTGCATGCTCAATCATTTTTTAATCACAATGTCCTTTAGATTGTTTGTTGTTATCGATTCAACAAACGTCTGATTCTTTGGTATTCATTATTTTCATCAAGGAAATGATGTTTTGTGACTTGAAAACCAATATTGATACGTTTTTCATTGTTTCTTTCCCGAGGAAGAGGCAAATCTTCTTGCAAGTCATAGGACTCGCAGGGAGTTCTGGTTGTTTTTCAGTTTCTGAATGTCTCGTCAAGATTGTCAGGGTTTTCTAGTTCATTAACTGCACTTTCTAGATCACCCCATGTTGGATTAACATTGTAAGTAAATTTATATTTATTGATTTTCACTATAGTCTCAGAGGCAACATACGTAGCTTCCCATGTAAGGAAGTCATGTTTTAATGTTTTTTTATTTTCATCGAACAAAATGTATAACAATAGTTTTTTCTCTAGAATAGTTTTCATAGTCAGTATGTTTGTTGTATTTGACAAACCATGTCACAGAGGGTTTTTTTCTTTTTGATATGGGTGCACCTTTTTTTGTAATGCGATACAAATTCTGCTAAGCAGATATGCTTAATAGGAGATGGACGTTGTAGGCAATAACCAATAATAGAGCAACATAGCATGTCCTTTGAATTGTCAGGTTCTTTTTCTAGCAAAGATGGTGGTTTAATCACAAATGTGTGTTTCTCAAGTGGAGATGTGTTTATAGAGACACATTTTCTTGAACTACAATTAAGGGGCAGGGAAAGTGCAATGTGGACTGCTTGTTGAGAAAACATTTGTTGAAGATTAAGTAATGTATTACCAAGCATACGTATCATTTGTATAGCATCAATATGACTTCTTTCATGTTCTTTGTGTATTCTTCTGAATGCCCTTGTCATAGATTTTTCAACATTTGTCATATATGAGGTACAATACGATGCTACAACATATGCATTGAGGACGTACTATGCATCTGTATTTTCATTCCACATAACTGGCATGTCCTTGTAGAAACTATTGTTCCAAATATGGGAAATTTTTTCGTTTAAGGAAAATTGTTGGTTGTTTAAGCGTACATTGTATGGATTGGATGTACTCATCTTCTGTTAGATTTAGCTCTGTCAAGAAGTCATCGAAGCTCATCAACTCATCAAACTCTCGTTGTTTTAGAAATGCAAACAAGGATTTATATTTCTCAACAAAAACATTATCCTCTAAACTAAGTGGCTCTATGATTCTTGTTGTTCTCATTGGCGACGCGAGGAAGTTGTATCTACAATGTGAGTGGTTTTTACAACTTTTTGTATGATAATGTCTATGAACTTTGGCAAGTTATGGATCCAAATGATCTGCGTTGCATGTTATGTATTTGTCCTCAAACTGCTCGATATGTGAACTGTTGTCAACTCCATAGACCAGTGAACCCTCTATCCACAATATTCCGTGGTCATGCTCATTCCCCCTATTCTGGAATTCAGTCACAAAAAAATAGTTTGATATTTTCTGAAAAACATTTCATCATGGCATATCAATTGTCTCAAAGCATTTATTTTATGTCTATAGTAGTGAGAACATGTCATTGGGTCTTTTCTTATGAGGTAGTCAATGTCATTATTTTCCAGCGTATCGGTTTGTTTTTTACGTTTCCTGTTCCTATGCAAGTCAGATACCGCAGACACTAATGGATCCCAACAATGCTCTTCACTTGTAAATGTGATGAAAAATGTTGGCGGTCCCAATTGTTGGATCACTGCAAAAATAGTTTTCTTGTTTTGTTGCAAATAGAGAGGAGAGATGCGAATGTTTTTGAAATCTATGTATCCAATATCATATTTCATGATTTTTTCTAGGTTTACTTTGTACTTGACATCCTTGGCCAACAAATTTCTTCCTTGTAACTGGCCTTTTCTTATTCACACCCACATGAAATACAAAACTTGCTCTATTATTATGTGGATTGTTTTGAAAAACAAATTTGGTATGTGACAGGAGAAGTCACCGCTTGAATGTAGTAGCTCCCATAGAACTATTTTATGGTAACTGAATCATTCTGTAATGTCACTGGGATGTGGATCTCCATAGAATAGTGTTGGGAAGTTCATTTCCTCGGAAAAATTGTCCTTGAATATTCCAAGTGGACGTTGCCCCTCAGCAGGTGCAATTTCGACAATCTTGTCTTACAAGTCACGAATGCACTGTGAATCAGTGAATCCATGTATCGATGTCTCAGCATGTATTTCATTCTCCGATTAATCAATTGTATCAAATTCATTAGCAATTGTGAGAGTCTATGCAGAGTTGTCATCCTCTTTTCTAAAAACATTGTTCCAGTTCTCATTTATACAAATGTTTTTTGCTTTCTACAGGGCCTTGGAACATAATTCTTTTAATGCTTTCATGAAAACATGCACACTGTAATGTACCCCAAATTTACCAATTAATTTTTTTTTTTAATTAGGGTCATTAGAGTTGATCATTCATCTTCAAAACCTTTTGATCATTCATTAACTATACTACAAAATAGTCCTACTGCTTCTTTGTCTTTCACAACTTACCCTTACCACTCCTTGACACAGGTGTAAGTTACATATATATATTTATACATGACTAAATCAATTCTATCCTCAACAATAAGGGTGGAAGAGTAACCTAATACTTAATAATTATATTTTGTTTGGAGCTTCCATTCTACTTGTACAAACAATTAAATACCCTTAGAACTTCCATGCTACTTGTGCAAACCATAGGGCATACTATGGCATAGATATATAATTTTTTAGCGATCCTTAGGATATAGGCATCATTCACACCATAGATCATAGGTGAAATTGTCTCTAGTTCGCATAGTTATTAATGATATGACACCAGTGCGCATAGGCATTAATACTCAGGGTAGTTATGAATAACAATTGGTACAAACTACTGGTTTCTTGTCGTGTAATGATCCCATGATAACCAACTTTGGCATAAGTTCTAACGAAATGATAGGTAAGAGTCAACCCATAAATAGAACAACAAGAGAATGAAACTATAACCCTAAATGGACTATCATCACACTTCACCATAAATATTGATAAGGAAGTTGCAGAGGTAATACCGTCTTGACTTAAATAACCCTACCTCGGACAATTATGATATCCTGTGGCGTACTCCTTTGGGATATCGCTCGACCTCCGTTTCCATTGTGTCTCTGCCACCTTGCATTATTCCAATGGCCTAAGTACAGTTTGGTAACCATCACCATTAATCTGTTCAGTGGAGGGTTTTCTAACGTTATTGTTCATTCTTCTCCCTTGGATCTATGTGTTTGCAAAATGTTGCAAAGCTAACCCTGTTGTTGTTCATCTCGGTGGCATGACCAGAACTCCTGAAGTTGGGCTCATTCTAGGTGGAAGGAACATTAGGAGAATCTCCCAGTCGAATACCACCTTATGCGAGGTAAGATCCTTTCGGTCGTTGTTATGCACACTCTCTGTGTTACCAAAGATTATTGTGTGCACCAGTCACCTTCAAAATTCCTATTAGTGCTACTAGCTTGACTTCCGTGGTATGATAAAGCATTTTAAAATTTGGTATTAGACTCGGTTGTACTTAGGTTTTTATCGTGGCTTCACCCTTGACCTTTGTATTAGTTTTTTTTTTAAACCCTTGTGCTCCGTGACAAACATTTCCTTTGTGTAAAAAACCGTAGGTAGTTCCAGACTGAAAATTTCACAGGGAGCGAGGATGTTCACCCTGCTAGTTCAGTCATAAATGAAATGTTGGATATACTGTATTCTTGATTGCTCATTCTATTTTATTTTTGGTTACACATCTCGGTAGATGGGTATGCTTTTCCTAAGTTTTTTCAAAGATCTCGCTACTTTGGCATAACTCGCTGACTGTTTCATTGTTTGCCTATTTGCTTCGTGGATTTTCTTGGGTGTTAAATCCTAGTTAGGAACTAGGTTTTCTTCTGTGTGAAATACATTTTCCCCTACACAGTATAAGTTTATGGTTTCGTTCCTTTGAGTTTTTAAATAATAGATATGAAGATTATACAGGACTCTTGTGCCTCTGTTTAACTCTTCCAAATTCCAATCTCTTGATTATATGAATATACCCCTCGATGTCAGTCGTGTCTCACTTTCATAAAATAGCACGACAAAGATTAGTAGGATTATCTACCATGTATACAGGGAGTTCTTTCGTATCAAATGAACTTTCAACATCTGGCATATAACTTTCTTATTGTGGTCCACGTCATTATACTATGAAGATTTAAGGTATAAGTTAACTTTTCGAACATACCCTCTGTTGCGCCTCTTTCGTCACCTTGGTGAGCAAATAAGAGGTTCTTGCAAGCTCAGTTGGGTCTGCTGAGCAGGATAGCTGTAGAGGAAAGAGTTAGAGAAAGAAAAACAAAACTAGAATTAAGAATTAAACTAATAAAAACTAAAATCATAAGCATAGGGACATAGAGATAACAAGAACAAAAAGACCCATG
>JZKD02S1891127.1:0-15739 GCA_000966675.3 Picea glauca
CACCTTTATAGACCCACAACTTACCACTCTTCCTTCTTATTTTTTGTAAGCTATCCTAAGAACTTTATATTTCCATATTTGAAGTGTACAAAAACTTTGGTGTTGGCCTACCAATAAGAAAACTAGACCAACAACAATGCATCAAATTGTTTGGAGTGATATGCAAATAGAGTCTTTTAAACATAAATGTCTAGAAATGTCTAAGATTAAAGATAGTTGCTATGACTATAGTAAAATCTATCTATATATTTCTCCTATTTTGGCATAAATTAGGATGAATTATAATCCTGGAACCTCCAATACTAAACCACAAAAAAAGAAACATGATGAGAATCAATGTTGAGTGGAGGGCCAGCCCTCATTTGGAGTTTCCTTAGTGTTTTCCAAGTGGAGAGTCGATAGATACAAACCCACAATATTCTTAGCGGGGAGGTTCATTTTGAGGTTCTAGAGCCCTAATTGGGCCTACATCTCATCCATCTGGAGAAAGATCTTGTCCTTGTCATCCTTCTTATCCATCAAAATGCATCCGCGTAGGAGCTTCATGTGCTAGTATAGTTCAATTGTCAGTAGGTACTGGGAGACTTGGGATTTGGTGTTTCCCGTGTATGGAATCCAGGAGTGGGTTGTGTCTAGGACTTCATCCTCGAAGAAGAAACATTGTAAGAATTAGACATCATCTTCTGCAAGGTCAATTTTTGTTTGAATTTGTAGTGGAGTATGATTTTCATAAGAGTCATATGACTCTTCAGCTACAACATCAAGTCATGATATGGTATGTCAAGGGAGGTGTCGAGAAGAGCTTCCTCATCCTCATTGAGAGCCTCTTCCTTGAGCCATGAGAGATATGGATAGAGAAAAGGGCTTGGAGAAGGTTGGGGAAATGACCAGTAACAAGTGAATGGAGTCTTGTCGATGGTCGAGTGAGGAGGGAGAGGGGTGGTCAATCCAAATGAGACTGGGAGGGGAAATAATAGGGTGAGGCATATTGTTGAAGGAGATAAAAATGACATTTCCATGATGAAGGGAAGGTGGGAATTTGGTTATGATGAAATTCAAGGTCGATTCCATGATGAAGAGATGGAAGGGAGGGACAAGCCAAGAGAAGGAGATGTACCTTTGGTTATCCAGTTCATTGTGATGAATTTGACAACCACACGATGTGGAAGTTCGGGTGGAATGAGAGCCTTTGGTGAATTCAGGATTCATTGTGAGAAGTGACAGGAGTGGAGGGAGGTGGGTAGGCATTGATGGGAGGGGTGGCCACATGGGTGATATCCTCTATGTACATCCCTTCTCGATATCTCTTTCCGGACACCCAATACAAGGAATATCAGTCTTCCTTCTTGTATAATCATTCCTCTAATACATTCTCCATTGGAATTATTACATACTAAGAAATCTTTATCAAGATCAGGTAGCATCAATACAAGTGTTGACATAAGAAATTTATTAAGCTCCTAAAATATTTTTTCATGCAAGGTCATAGATCAAAATTTGGTTGCATTACCTTGTAATTTAAAAAAAAGCTCCACAATCTTAGAAAAATCTTGACAAATCTTACCATCTAACACCACCATAGGGGTATGAAACTATGAGTTCTTATGATGTCAATAAAAAGGTATAAGTCTATATAGATATATTACCTCATGCCTATATTAGAGACGTCTAATATTCTACTTGATAATCATCCATGTTTGTAGAAACTTTACCTTTAACTACATCCCCCATTGTTTCCCTGAGATCCAAGTGATCCATTTCTCCTCTTGTCTATTTTTTTTCGGAAACTAGTAAGGATATATGTCCCAAATCATTGCATCCATATCATTTGATTATGGGATTCGTAAAATCCACTTTTTCCCTTATTCTATCTTCTCTTTTGAATTTCAATTGTAGTGTTGGATTAAAATTCCATTGCTCAGATCTTCTTCTTAATTCCTTTTGATGATTAATATGCTAATTAAGTCTAGCACTCAATTCTTTCCTCCATTGTTCTTTGGCTCCACATAGCCTAATTTTTAGTGTCACCTATGGCATGATCTTAGGAATGAACGCTCACATATTAGTGATTACCTCATTTAATGAGCTATGGAATTTGCTAAATCACATAGTAATAGTGATTGTGTGATTTTTGAAGGATTAAGTTCACAACTATGAACATAATAAAAGTATAAGAGCATGTGTCTTCAAGTGGTTGAATTAATGTTTAACTTCTTATTTTTTTGTATAAATTGACTTTCCTACAATGTTTGGATCCCTAAGCAGTAGATGATCTGTTGTAATTTTTCCCATCAGTCATTGTTTTATTCAAGTATTTGTTGATTTATTAAATTGAGAGGATCTTTGTTTAGCGAACATTTTATCCTATGTTTTCCTTCTTCATTCTTCCATCTATGAACATATAATCTTGTTTTCTGTTGAGAAAATTTAGTGCCTTCAATGAGTAGAATGTTTATGACTCCATTGCCCATTGGTCTAGCCTACTAATGTACAGTTTTATTCCATGTCCCTTTCTTTCTCCATCTTATTGATCCACCTATTCAAACCAAAACTTATCTTTTACATTATGATGGGTGTTGAGATTACACTTTAGTAGTCAAAGCGTGACTTTCAATGTTAACATAAGTGATTTGCGATGTGTACAGTAAAAAACACTTAAGTGTCACATGCAGGTGTAAGCAACATGGTAATATATATAAATTGATGTATGAGGTTAGGAGATCATTGTATAGGGGAAATACATAAAATGTTTTTTCATAAAAAGAACTGGGAGAGAGATGATGTGAAGTGAACCATAGATAGAGATGTTATCGAGCTAATTGTTAAGTGTGAACACAAATCAATCCCCTTAGCTTCACTACAAAAATAGGAAAAAACAAGACAGTACACTACTCTTTCCTTAGATTTCAATTATCAAATGAGAAATGGATCTAGAATATACCTTTTAAATATTGAAGGTTCGACTTTGCCAATGCAATCCAAGCTCCGTCGTAAGACTTATGCAGAATATATGCAAAAGAACACAGGCCAACGAAGACAAGAATAATAGAGCCTATTTGATATGAAACTATGTACGTGATCAAGGAATCATACAATATGGACAAATAACATTCATATAGGAAAGAAAAGTATATCTGTATTAAAGAATGTGGAACAAAGATACAACCAGATGCCTTCATGTTGTCAGGTTCCTTCCAATAGTTCCTTTCTTCCCACACACTTCTTGCTCCAAGGATTCTGAGACCATGGATCTGATGGCTACTCACAATCTATCTTGACAAAGCAAAGTCCAAAGCCACTCTAATCGAGCCAAATTCCCAATCTACAAAACTCAAGCTCAAGCCAATCTAACTTTCTCCATCAAAGCTCCTCTCCTTTTATAAGATGAAGAGGATAAGGTGAGGAGGTTAGGATGATCCCACTAAATCATGAAAGTGAGTAAGATCCAAACCGTTTGGAGTCCACCTCACCATAGAAGCTTCTCCTTCTAGAAGCATC
Organism: Picea glauca; assembly: GCA_000966675.3. Classification (NCBI taxonomy): domain Eukaryota; kingdom Viridiplantae; phylum Streptophyta; class Pinopsida; order Pinales; family Pinaceae; genus Picea; species Picea glauca. The sequence continues at coordinate 3,499 of JZKD02S1891127.1, forward strand.
GAGAAGACACTCATTTTTCCCACATTGAGGAATTTTTTCACCCTAGCTATAGTGCAGCCTGTGGAAACTCCACAACCTAGCTATAGAGAAAGGTGTGGAAATCAGGAATTTCCACACCCTGCGGAAGTCCTCCTCAATAGGGTTTTTACAAAGGAAAATACAACTTCTTCTCTTATTAAAAGTTATTCTCCCTTCTTTCTTTAAGAATTCAGGCCACCGACCCCTCTAAATGCATCAGATAGGTTTACATAATTAACGATCATAAGGGTGATGAAAATAATGTGTAACAGAGAGCCCCCCAAAGTATGAAGTTAGAACAGAATGATAGTTGAAATACTGTGTCGAGTGTGTGTAGGGAACAAGGAACAGTCGGTTGCAAACTTGCCAACAAACAATGAAATACAATACACTAATATATCATCACTGAGGTAGGAATTCCCATACTCAGAATACTAATGACTCAAAGCATAAATGCCGACATGCAAAGATCCATGTCAAGTAAGTCATGTCATGGCCACCAAACATAAACCATGGATCCATGCCATTATGACTCAAATATAAACATAGCCACCAAAAACACACTGTGGATCTATGTGTTAAAGACTCAAATTTGAACATAGCCATGAGACATACAATGTGGATCTATGCAACAATACAAACTGAATATACTCCAATGCAACCTAAATCTATCATAAAGGATCCAGGGTCTTCATCTCCACCACTCTATAGTACGAATCTAACCATGTGAATACATGTGTTGAAGTCAAACATGGTAGAAACCACTTGATTATCGGTCATTAATGAATACCATTAACAAGTGTGAGGGAAATCACCATTAATGTCAATGACTCCCAAGGTACTCTAGTACAATCCAATGAATGTGAATTAATGAGTTGAGGTCGAACACTCGGAGGAATATTCCTATCAGGGGTCAATAATGAAAACCCACTGTTGAAAGTGAGGAAATCTACCATTGAGGAATGGAAGTTCCAAGGCACCAATTAGTTTCTAAGTCTAATTCCTAGACAATGAGTTGAAGTCAAAAGAAAAAGACTCATCACAGGAGGGCCTTAACATATCCCCCATCAATGACATGAAACGTGTAACAAGATTTGAAGTAGATCAGAGTAACCAGTGACTCGTGACAGACTCAAGGATGGATGACTCAATAGAAGGCTTAAGGAATGGAGATTTGGCCGACACAATAGAAGGATTTCTGAGTTGAAATTATCTTTGAACATATTGATGACACAACAAATGTCTTGGAAACACCGAGTCAACAACAGGGATCACAGACCAATTTGTAATATTATAAAGAAGTATGATCAAGAGACAAGTGGATTTTCCAACCTAGACACAAAGAGATTTAAAGGGTGTCATGTTCAAAGCTGACTCTTTGTTGGCCCTAACCAAGTTTTGAGGAACACTTGGTCATATTTAACCATTTTTGGGACTTCGGCAGCTTGTCAAAGATGGAGCGCAATGCGAAGTAGAAATCATGGAAGCTAGACCCCTTTTTGCGTCCTTTTTGGGTTTTTAGGATAATGTAATGGGATTGGGATGTCGGCGCATGGGTTTATCCATGCTTAGGCCCACTTTTGTAATGTATAAATAGAAGGATAGGAAATAATTAGTAGATATGATGGCTTAGTGATAAGAGTTGATCTATATGATAAACTTGCAGAGCTGAGTGCAAGTATTGTAAGTGTTGAGTGCACAGATTATAAGGAGGCTCTGTGCTAGATCTACTTGGGGAAGGAGGATCTAGTGAGGTGCATGCAGATATATTGTCCTATGCAGAGTAGGATTTGGATAATCTCTATGTTGTAACCTGATTAACTGAAGCTAATAAAGAAGAAGACTTTGTGGATGTAGCCCTAGGGTGGGGGTGAACCATGGTAAATCTGTGTGTTGTGCTCTGTGCCTCAACCTTATGTGTTTGTCTCTTCCTTTGCTAAGTGATTTGATGTGTTTAGATAGATCTATTTATTCTTTTTGCTTTTGAGATATGAATGAATGTTAGATCTGGTATGTAATATCCTTAGTGCTTGATCTATCGAATCTAATCTATCTTCTTGTGGTTAAGTGTTGAATTATCTTATATCTAAGTACATACTGCGATGCTCTGTGCTATCTGTGATGTAACATAAGGGTTGAATATTGATTAATAATCTATGCTAAGTGATTTCTAAGTGTTATAATCACAGATCTGTGTCCAAACTAAGGTTGGAGACACCTGAGTCTTGCAACCACCCCTACCTCTACCTCGGGTGAGACTTCATCCGCTTTGCAAGTGTTGTCGAAAGGGCCAGTAGTTAGGGTTTTGTTGGTGCATTGTTGTAGCGTTGAACCTTGGGTCTTCCCCTGTGCCAAAAAATGGTTCCGTTGCCAGGACATGAAACTGTGATTGTTGGGAACTGAGCAGAATAAGCTTTGTGCAAAGATTTGTCCTGAAATTGTGAAAGCTCTGTGTGTGGATCTATGCCCTAGTGCGTAGTGATCCACTTGATATGAAAATATCTGTGTTGAAGAAGGAAGGATAGATCTGAAGGAAAGAATTCAGATCTGCAAGAAAAGAAGTTGATATTGAAGAAAAGAAGTAAGATTTGTAAGCTCTGTGCTCTGATAAAGGTAAGAATAGTTAAAAGTTCTTAGATTTGGAAGCTTTGTGCCCTGTGGAAGTAAAAGAAGTGAAAATTTTTGTTTCTAAAGTATGGATCTAGGTATGCTTGATAGATTTTGTCCTAGCTTGAAAACTAGGGCATTGTTAGATGAAAGAACGTTTGATATGAATAGATCTAATAAGAATAATGAAATGTATGTTATACCTATGCATAGAAAGAATTTTTGGACTAACCAATGGATGCAGGATCCTAGAAAGAAATTTTTGTAAGCTAGCCATTATGACCCTAGAAATAAGTACAATAAAAGTTGGGGATCATTGAAGAGAAAGAGAAGATTAACTCTTTGTTACAGTTGTAGAAGACCAGGACATCTTGCTAAGAAATGCCTTGGGAGAAAACTTAGTTGCCTCTGTTGTAACGCTATGGACCATGAAGTACTGGATTACCATAGAATGATTGCTAGAATTGAAAAGATGAATATGGAGCAAGAAAACCTTGAAGGAGATCAAGGAACTAAGATTATAGAAGAAACCCAGAAAGAATCAGAGATTATGTTACTGAAAATGAAAGAAACCCTGGATGAACATAAAGATGCCAGTTTGTCAGAGATCTTCAAAGAAACGGAGAAAATCGAAGTAAGAATAGGATACTTTGACATTGACTGTGCTCTATATGAGGGAACATAGATGAACATTATGACAAAAAGTACTTGGGAAACCCTAGGAAGGCCTGCTATGATTCCTTCACTGGGAAAAATAGGGTTGTTTAAAGAAAAAATGGTAACCCTATGTGGCAGGATTACTCAGATAGCTATGAATACCCATGGATCTTTGACAGAGGAAGAATTAGAAGTTATTAAATTTATTGAGGACCATGCCCCATTTCCAGCTTTGTTAGGCAAGATCCGGATTGAAAAAGACCAGATCTGGAGAAAAGAAGAAAAGGAAGCCCTAGAAAAGAAGAAGCAAGAACTCATGGAATTTATGACTAGAAGGATCGCCTACTTGATGGAAAAAAAAGAAAACAGATCTAAGCTATTGAACACCAGGGACTTGGATGTTGAAGCTATAAGATAATTAGAGGAACCACATAAGACCGAAATACCTAATCCATATGATGAGGGAGTATTACCCTTGGATATGAAGAAAGAATCTCAACATCACAAAGTGACTATGTCGAGAGAAGATAAGAATCATAATGGAAAAAGGATGACCGAAACGAAGCTCACTGGGAAGAAGGCTAGGAAGCTAAGTAAGAAGAGAGCCAAGATCGAAAAGTTACATAAGATTCCAGAGGAAACTTCGCAGAAGGAAAAGTCACAGGAATTGAGCTTCGTCGAGATATCAGAACAAAGACATATGGCACTTCGTCGTGGTAAAGAAATATAGTCGTTGGACCGATATACCCATTCGACTTCCACCCTAAATGGACAGAAAAGAATTAAAGGATCACTACCATACCGTTGGACCACGCCATACCAGATGGATCAACTTTCATGGAAGATTCATACCCTTTGCAAGCAGACCATTGATGAATTTCCTATTTAGTTCGTTGCGCCGTGCCCGAAGAACACTTTTGCTAACTAAAACGTCGAAGCCTGCAGAACTAGTGATTGTTTACAGTGATCATTGGAAGAAAATTGTTCATCCTAGTGCAGTATTTTAAGATCATCGTGACCTCGATTATATTTTCCGAGTAAGTATGTCCGACGAGCTCACTGCACTTGAGGAATCAATCACAGAGGTCCTTCTCAATTTAATTACTGAGAGATTCATTTCAGAAAGAAGAATGTCCACCGGATTCCAAGCATCATCAATGATAGGAGTGCAAGACTCCCCATTGACTGCTCGAGCAGGAACATCTCGATTCGGTGCAGAGAGAAGAACTAAGCATAAGGAAGACATAGCTAACGCAAATTTAGTTCCATCCATCCTACCAGCTTACATAGCCCCTATGAGAGGTGAGATTAATAGGGGCAGTGTCCCTAGAGACTTTGAATACACCCTAGTCACTGCATATTTACTGAAAGGAATACGCACCTACCATGCAGATCAAGACAAGGTTACAACATTGAAGTTTTGCGAATTCAACCCAGGGTACCGTAAAGTTTACAACATGTTCACCCTGTATAAATACTTGATGAGAACTAAGGGCAAGAATTTGAAGCTCATCCCTCAGCAATGGATGATGAACCTCACGTAATCTACTTTTCTCAATATTATGAAAATACCACAATTCGACAGACACTAGGCGGTGAATGCTTGTGTAAAATTGTTGCTAGCAAGTTACCACAGAGGATACCTATGGTTAGACCATCACATAAATTTTGATCTGGCGCTGATCAATAGGCTTAGCATGCAGGGCCCTGATCCCCATGAGTACTATCCTGGAAAAACCACAGACCACGCTCTTGCACAAAAGATCAAAGAAACCTATGGTGATGTTGAGAAAGGTGCGAGAGGCTACAAGGTAGCTTCTATTGAAAGTGGCGCAGTGTGCCTCACATGCCAACTGATCGCAAGGAAGTTAGTATGCAAGAATCGACCAACACAAGTATCTTGCTTTGTAGTTGACCTCACAGGAAAGTGCGTAGAGGGACTACAGATGAATTGGGAAAAGTACCTAGTGAATCAAATCAAGATTGACTGTAGAGAATCCCAAGATCAAGGGCATGAATTCCATTTTAGATGGCTCTTGATACTGATCACTTTTGTTGCATGGGAGATATCGGAAGGCACAACCTTCCCGGACCTTGACCCATTTTAGCCACTAGCTGGGAAGTTCAGTATAGTATGGTACTCGAATGACATGAGGAAGTAATGGCATTCGAATGTCGTTTTCCATGTGTACTATAACCAATTGAAAGAAACCATAAGGAGTGAACCTCGCATAACCCCGAACACTTTATAATGATTCCGACCTCTGATAAAGTTCAGTGTGGACTGCCACTTTATATACCTAACTCCACACGCTGATGAGCACCAGGAATAGCTTCAGTCCTATTATAAGTTGACAAAAGAATACCTAGAAGATATCACCAAGGAATGGTCGACAGACCTCCTTGTTCCAGCAGACCCCACAGAAATGTTCGACATCGACAACCCTGAAACTGTGCAGAATACACTTGATCCCAGTAAGACAAAGAAAACAAAGATGGCTAAGAAGACTGAAGAAGTCCAGGATGTTGACAGCCTATATGTAAGGATGACTTCCATTACACCATATGAAGAAGGTGATGACGAAGAAGGTACAGAAACAAAACAACAGAAGTCGAAGTACCACCGCCTAGGGACGAAGAAGACTCATCAAAGAAAAGGAAGGTCTCACCTCTGAAATCTTCCTCCAGAAAGAAACCAAGAACCCCTGTAACCAAGATGCGAACTTCCCTCACATTAGATGACTTTGATTTCATTGTTGCAATGGTCAATGATGGTTCAAAGGAAATCATAGATAAGCAGGAGGTGAAGCAGGAACAAATGTATAGCCAAATTGAGATCGTGCTCCAAGGAGTACAACAAGCACTCTATTCTAGTTGAGCAATCTCTACTGCACCTCTACTAGAAGGAACAACATAAGTGGGATATGAATCAGTTCATCTCTGCAAGATTGTTGATACAGTGGAAGTACACCTTAGACATTCTCAGGAAGAAAACACGCAGGCCACTCAGGCACAGGAGGAAATTATTGAACAATGCCAAGCCGTGCAACAAGAGAAGAATTCTCTCCAAGAAAAATTTGAAGAAGATAGTGAAGATCCAAAAAGAGAAAGAGAGGCTACTCACGAAGCAGATAGGAATTGAAGAAGTAGTCAACAGAGAATTTCTCTCTATGAATGTCTTAAAGAAGAAGGCCAAAGACCCCATAGAGTGCCAAGTGATGAAGCTAAATGAAGTTATTCAACAACTTCAACAAAGGGTCATGGAATTAGAGCTTCAGACCATACCACAGACTCCACAAGAAGTGCACGACCAATGAGAATTGAATGCTGAGAGCACAGTCGAGAGGATTAAAACACTTATTGGAGAATTTAAATAGCTAAGTAGCAGAAGCGCACAGATATATGAACAACTATCTGAAGACCCAGAGTTGAAGAAACTGGAGTCCCAACTCCAGGAAGAAAAGTAGCACGCAGATACAGTACAGGCACAACTCAATCTCCTGTCACCCATCGAGAGGATGAAGAGATCCCAGGAACAACACACTGCCCAACAAATCATTCTTACCACGCAGAATAGAGTGATGGAAGTCATCCAGAAACTCCAGTCGAGCCAGGAGGTGGCCTACCTATTGTTTGAAGAAATTGAAGGCTAAGGAACACTACCTGAACAAGTAGTTGTTACAGTCGAGCAACAACTGTAAGGACCTATCAACGAAGCAGTTGTTCAAGAATTCGTTGAGTAAGAAGGAGTAGCATAGAGACAAGTCGAAGCAACTCGAGACAAGCTTGAGACCTTTGAGGAAAAGTTACCCAAACTTGAGTGACTCGGGATGAGTCACAGGTGATTGTTGGGGGCCTGTTGGTCCTAACCAAGTTTTGAGGAACACTTCATCATATTTGACCATTTTTGGGACTCCGACATCTTTTCAAAGATGGAGTGCAACACGAAGCGGAAATCGTGGAAGCTAGACCTCTTTTTGGGTCCTTTTTGGGTTTTCGGGATAATGTAATGGGATTGGGATGTTAGCCCATGGGTTTACCCATGCTTAGGCCCACTTTTGTAATGTATAAATAGAAGGATAGGCAATAAGTAGTAGATATGATGGCTTAGTGCTAAGAGTTTATCTATGTGATAAACTTGCAGAGCTGAGTGCAAGTATTGTAAGTGATGAGTGCACAGATTGTAAGGAGGCTCTGTGCTAGATCTACTCTGGGAAGGAGGATCTGGCGAGGTGCGTGCAGATCTCTTGTTCTATGCATAGTAGGATTTGGATAAGCTCTGTGTTGTAACCTAATTAACTGAAGCTAATAAAGAAGAATACTTTGTGGATGTAGCCCCAGGGTGGGGGTGAACCACGGTAAATTTGTGTGTTGTGCTATGTGCCTCGACCTGATGTGTTTGTCTCCTCCTTTGCTAAGTAATTTGATGTGTTTAGACATATCTATTTATGATTTTTTCTTCCGAGATATGAATGAATGTTAGATTTGGTATGTAAGATGTTTAGTGCTTGATCTGTCGAATCTAATCTATCTTGTTGTGGCTAAGTGTTGAATTATCTTAGATATAAGTACGTATTGCGATGCTTTGTGCTATCTATGAGGTATCATAAGGGTTGAATATTGATGAATAATCTATGCTAAGTGATTGCTAAGTGTTATAAACATAGATCTGTGTCCCATCTAAGGTTGCAGACACTTGAGTCTTACAACCACCCCCGCCTCTACCTCGGGTGAGACTTCATCTTCTTTGCAGGTGTTGTTGAAAGGGTCGGTAGTTAGGGTTTTTTTGGTGCACTATTGTAGCATTGAACCCTGGGTCTACCCCTATGCCAACACTCTTCCATAGAATACAGGTTTAGATACATATCTTTTCCAATTTTCCCCCACCATTTTTAGCGAGTACCTCTTTATTTTTACAAAATCTTGAGGAGGATAAGATATGGTTGAATTGTAAGCTCATCCTTCAGATGAGTCCCTCGGAGTATGTTTAACAAACCCTAGGAAGGATTGGTTTGGTCCCATATGGGCCTTTCGATGTTTGTTTTACGAGTCCAAAGAGCGAAAACTCGGGGGTGTTTCACATTTAGAGAGTCTGAAAAACACTTAAAGAGAACTCTCTCAGTTCCTTTTTCATAAGTTAGTCTGAAGAGACAGAAAAAGAGATAAACTATCACTCAACAAATGCTCTTTCTAATACTTTAACGAGCGTTAAAAGAACAAGATCGCTTGACAATCTTTTCATGTTTAGAGAGTCTGAAAAGATCTTAAAGGGAACTCCAGGGAGTTCCTTTTTTGTATAACCTTTACGAGTATGAAAAAGTGATAAAAGTATACTCGGTTGCATTCTCACGTATTTACGAGCATGAGAAAGAACAAATACTAAGCTCGGTAACTTATTCTCATGTATTTACGAGCATGAGAAAGAACAAAGACTAAGCTTAGGATTGTTTTCATTTTTATGCAAGCTTTAAAACAAAACAAAACTATGCTTGGAATATATTTTATTTTTACACGAGCTTAAAAACTAAGAAAAACTATGCTTGGACCTGGTTTCATTTTTAGACAAGCTCGAACTAGAGGAAACTATGCTTGAGGTAGGTGGTTTCATTTTTACACAAGCTTGAACCATAGAAAACTATGCTTGAACTTCCCAATTCATTATTCAGGGATGGTTGGTACTTATCCCCCAACTTAAGAAGCTAGCGGCTTAACTTCAGCTTGAATTCTAGAGGCTAGAAGCAATTCCCCCCAAGCTTTGTTTCATCCAACTGAAAAGGAGAATTAAATGAAGCTTCAAATACTAGACGAAGGACTTGACTCAAACAGAGAGGGGGGACAATTTGTTTCATTTTTTAACGATCTTGACACAGGAACAAGAGCTATGCTTGAGAATCCAGGTTCAATCCCCATATCATTGTTTCATTTTTTAACGATCTTGACATAGAAACGGGAACTATGCTCGTAATCTTTGTTTCATTTTTTAATGAGGTTACTATAGAGATGCAGAATCTATCCTCGTAACTGACTTCATTTTTTAACGAGCTTGAAATAAAAAAATCATGCTCAAAGCTGGTTTCATTTTTTAATGATCTTGAAATCAGAAAAGTATGCTCAAAACTGATTTCTTGATCACGACTTCCAAGAGGATAGTGTTCTGGAAGAACAAAAAGTCAAGGGACAAAACTCGGTCATGTCCTCTAAGAGATCTTCATTTGACAGAAGAAACACACTTTGGAAGGAACACATGTTGAGGGTTGTGATAGGGGTAAGGAGGTCAGGATCCAATAGCCCTACCAAAGAGATCACCATGTCAACTACTAGATCCAAGTCATAAGATATTGAGCATACAATGAGAGGCTCATCTGCATCGGCAACTAAAGGCATGGGAGACAACGTCGCATAATTAACCTATGGCGGGGGTGATACCGTCTGCATATAAAAACCATTTAGGGAGGTCATCGGGTTGATGGTCAAGTTAGGACCAACAAATGAAAGTTGATCAATAGTCTCCACTCTTCCATCATATGGGAAATATATCACAAGAAAAAGAGTGGACACAATAGCTTTCATGGCATAGACATAATCTTTCCCAAGGAGAAAATCAAAATGCAAGGGGTCTTGGACTACCATGACATCAACAAAGATATTTTTCCCTCCCAAAGTTATGGTAAAATGAGGAAGGATCCCTAAAGGGTGACTGGTTCTTCTGTTAAAAGCTAACAGATTCTGGTTAACCGACACAAGCTGAAGATAACCCAAAGCTTGCCAAACAAGAGGGGACAAAATACCAATGGACAAGCCTTCATCTATCAGCGTCTGAGGAATGTCCCAACCACAAACTTGTACTGTAATCTTGAAAGGAATGTGAGAGGTAAGAAGAGGTCCAGTTAGAAGACACTAATAAAAAAGGATGGCCTCATTATTTGGGGGGGGTTCCATGGGAGAAGGTGGAATGGCCCCTAGCAGGGTAGATTCTGTATCAACAAGAAACACATGAGAAACATCAGGTTTACTCTCTAGCGGGAGAGTAGGATTGAATCTACCACTTTGTCAACTGGTACAACTAAGGGCATGACCAGATTGACTACATGATTAACCAGACTAACCGATGAAGGGACCAGATTGATCATTCCATCAACTACAGGCGAGTCGAGAGTAATCTTGCGATAAGCAACTGGAAGTTGAGGCTGTGAAACACTCATGTCTTCCAATAATTTTGAGGCTTCATCCATACGAGGGAAAAGGTGAGTTAGATGAATCCCTTTGCATATCATGCACGGGAACTCAACTCTACTTTTCTTCTTCCCAATGGTATCTTGATTAGTTGAAGGGAGGTCATCAACATTTTGTTCAGATGCTAACAAAATGGGTTGGCGAGGGCGTGTAGACCATGCTTCCATAACCTTGGATATACTAGGGAAATTCTTACAAATATGGCTACCCTTACAAAGCCTGCAAGGGTACTTGGTATTACGGGTTGTTTGGGTGATCTTGAAATCATCAACACTCCCAACACGATTAACATTAAATGGTTGTTTTCCAACATGTTTGACAGTGGTTGGAAGTTTGGACCCTTGCTTGTTTTTCTTCTTCTTCTTCTTCTGTTTCTTCTTCTTCTTATTCACTGGGTTACTAGCTTCAGATCTTTCACTTGGTGAAGAAGATGAAACAGAAGAATACCTTACAAGTGAATAAGGTGAATAATACCTTACTTGTGAAGAAGGTGAAGGATCAACATGAGGTTTATGTTGTTGGGGGTAAGTGCTTACAAACAAAGCACTAGCTTCATTTGGGATTACCTGAGTGGAAAATAGCCACACCGACAATCCAAACGTGAGGCCTGGAAGGCTCAAAGTAGCAATGTGAGGAGGACCAATGTTTCTGTAAGAAGGAAAAACAAAAGGTTCCCCTGGAGTAGGGGTTCCTTCATTGGTCATTTCAAGAATCAACACCATTAAAATAAAGATGCAATCTCGAGTCCACTAGGGAAAACAAGCAGCAGATGTTAGAAATCTAAGAAGAAAGCAAGCAAACAAAACCTTCTCACAATGAACGTACTAGTTGGTGATGAAATCCAACGTCCCGAGAACAATATAAGAAAGGGCTGAGATAGATCAGGTGGAAAAGTTACGTTGACGACCTGTTTAACGAACTTACACCCTTGTGAAATCTCCCACACATAAACATGGGTATACCCTCCAAGGAGCTCGAGTGATTTTGGCCAACGTCAATTCCAGGTACCGTGAAGACTTGCTCCTCCACAGTCACCTCGTGTAAATACCCTAGAGAGATAGGCCACTAAGGTTACCAATTATTACAATGATGCCTGAGGAAACAGTCAATAGTTTGATCCATGCACAAAGGCAAGGTATCTAGCCCGAAATCAACTCAAAAGGATTCCACTCATCATTGTGGGTATACTTTCAAGTGACCCCCATAATATGGAGAATCTCTACACCAATACCAACAAAGAAGGGTGAGTAACTCTATCAGTCTTAATGCGACATCGTGGTTGACCCTTGTGTGAGAAGGGCTTCCCAGGACAAAATGTAGCAATTGGATTTCAACTCTCCTTATCATAATATACTATGTTTGTTTACAGCTTTGGAAAGTTATATTTTACACCTATTCCAAAGCCTTGCAACTAATCTAATGTAGGTTTGCTACCAGAAAATATAAAAATGTTGAATCAATTTTATAAGTTCTTTATTTTAAGGTTGTTGTTACTCAAGAGGAAAATGGTGTGGACAATATGGTGTTTTGACCGACTCAAAAGTTATGCAAAGAGATGAAGATGCAATCTTTTAATTTCGATGAAAGTTATGCTATGAGAAAAAGAAAACATTTATCATTCCCAGATGCACAATGTCCCAAAATTTATTAAACTCATCAATATCAAGATTTTCAAGAAATGAGCAAAATAGACTGTACACCAATACATGATTCATGCCCCCCCCCC
>JZKD02S1891127.1:24546-59154 GCA_000966675.3 Picea glauca
TAGCAAACTTGTCACAACATCCGTCAAATGAAACATATTTATAGATTTTGTAACGTCACAATTCCGACGTAAAAAAGTCCTAAGTGACTGTTGGTATTTTGACTTGGTGAACATACTAAGGTGATCGTTGGAGGGGAAAACCTAGTTTCCAAACCGTCGCAATCGCAACATACATCTTCACAAATGTGGCAAGAGAGACATTCTAGTGGAAAACGTGGAAAAAGAGACGTTCCAGTGGAAAACGTGTCCAAAACGTCGCAATTGAAACATACATCTTCACAAACGTGGCAAGAGAGACGTTCCAGTGGAAAATGTGGCAAGAGAGACGTTCCAGTGGAAAACGTGGCAAGAGCGAAGTTAACGTGGCAAGACCGACGTTAACATGGCAAGAGAGACGTCAACGTGGCAAGACCGATGTTATCGGGCAACATGATTTTTTTTTTATAAATTTCCTCTATTTTGCGACAATATGGACAATTTTGTCCATAACGCCACAAATAAAATATCGAAATTTTTACAATATGTACTAGTGTTATCAGTCGATCCTACTCTTTTGCTCGAGAGTAAACCCGATACTGCCCATGTTTTTCTCATTGATATAGACTCTACCATGCCCGGGGGTATTCCTCCTTCCCTCGTGGAACCCCCTCCAAGTAATGAGGCCATCTGTTTTGATTGGGGTGTGTTAACTGGACCTTGTCTTCCCTCTCACATTCCCTTCCGGATTACAGTGAAGGTTTGTGGTCGGGACATTCCTGAGATGTTGATAGATGAAGGTGTGTCTGTTAGTATTTTTCCCTCTTTTGCTTGGCAAGCTTTGGGTTGTCCTTAGCTTGCCTCGGTTACGCAGAATCTGTTAGATTTTAACAGAAGAACCAATCAACCTTTAGGGACCCTTCCTCAGTTTCCTATAACTTTGGGAGGGAAAATTGTCTTTATTGATGTCATGGTAGTACAAGACCCCTTGTATTTCACTTTAATCCTTGGGCGGGATTATGTCTATGCCATGAAAGCTATTGTGTCCATTGTTTTTTTGTGTGATATATTTCCCTCATGATGGAAGAATTGTGACTATTGATCAACTTTCATTCATCAGTCCTGATTGGATTACCTCCCTTAGTGGTTCTTATATGCAGACGGTATCGCCCCTGCCACAAGTAAATTATATGGCATTCTCTCTTATTCCTTCCACTACCGATGACAATGAATTAGATCCGGTAGTTGACATGGTGACCTCTTCGGTAGGGATATTGGATCCTGACCTCCTTACCCCTCTCACGACCCTCGACATGTGTTCCTTCTAAAGTGTGTTTCTTCCGTCAAGTGAAGATCTCTTGGAGGCCATGACCGCATTTTGTACCTTAACATGGTGCCCTTCCAGAGAACTATCCTCTTGGAAGCCATGATAAATAAGAGAGATTCAAGCATGATTTTCTGATTTCAAGCTCGTTAAAAAATGAAACCAGCTTCGAGCATGATTTTCTGATTTCAAGATCATTAAAAAATGAAACCATCTTTGATCATAGTTTTTTGATTTCAAGCTCATTAAAAAATGAAACCAGTTATGAGGATAGTTTTTCATCTCTATGGAAACCTTATTAAAAAATGAAACAAAGGTCTGGGAATTGAACATGGATTCACAAGCATATTTATTCTCCTATGTCAAGATCATTAAAAAATGAAACAACTTCCCCCTCTTTGTTTGAGTCAAGTCCTTCATCTAGTATTTGAAGCTTCATTTCATTCTCCTTTATAGTTGGATGAAACGAGGCTTGGGGGGCAATGCTTCCAGCCTCTGGACTTCATGCTGAAGTAGACCTGCTAGTTTATTAAGCTGGGGGCTAAGTACCAACCATGTCAATTCATGAACCATGCATTGGGAATTCACAAGCATAGTTTTTACTTTGGTTCAAACTTGTGTAAAAATGAAACCATCTATCTCAAGCATAGTTTCCTCTGTTTCGAGCTTGTGTAAAAATGAAACCAGGTCCAAGCATAGTTTTGGCTAGTTTTAAGCTTGTGTAAAAATAAAATCTATCCCAAGCATAGTTTTTTTTTGTTTTAAATCTTGTGTAAAAATGAAAACAATCCCGAGCTTAGTCTTTGTTCTTTCTCATGCTCGTAAATACATGAGAATAAGTTACCAAGCTTAGTCTTTATTCTTTATCGTGCTTGTAAATCAATGAAAATGTAACTGAGTATATTTTTATCACTTTTTCGAAATCGTAAAGGTTATACGAAAAAGGAACCCCCTGGAGTTCCCTTTAAGATATTTTCAGACTCTCTAAACATGAAAATATTGTCGAGCAACCTTGTTCTTTTCACGCTCATAAAAGTATTTGAAGAAAACGTTTGATGGGTGGTAGTTTATCACTTTTTCGGTCTCATCAAACTAATTTATGAAAAAGGAACTAAGAGAGCTCTCTTTAAGTGTTTTTCAGACGCTCTAAACATGAAAAACCCTCGAGTTTTCTTTCTTTGGACTCGTTAAACAAACATCGAAAGGCCCATATGGGACCGGTTTTTTCTTTAAGTATTTTTCAGACTCTCTAAACATGAAAAAACCCATGAGTTTTCTTTCTTTGGACTCATTAAACAAACATCAAAAGACCCATATGGGACCGAACCATTCCTTCCTAGGGTTCGTTAAACATACTCCGAAGCTCTCATCTAAAGGATGAGATTACATTTCAAGTATATGTTATCCTCCTCAAGCTTGTGTAAAAATAAAGAGGTACTCACCATAAATGGTGGGGGAAAATTGGGAAAGAAATGTGTCTAAACTTGTATTCTATGGAAGAGTTGCTTTCGACCATGACACCCTTTCACTCGCTTTATGTCTAGGTTGGAAAATATGGTTGTCTCCTCTTCATACTACTTTATAAGATTACAAATTGGTCTGTGGTCCCTGTTGTTGAGTCAGTGTTTCCAAGACAGTTGTTGTGTTGTAAATATGTTCAAAAATAAGTTCAACCTTGAAAGCCTTCTATTGCATCAGCCATTTCTGTAGTCCTTAATCCTTCTATTGCATAGGCCATCCCTGAGTCAGTCCTAAATCACATGTTACTCTGATCTACATCAAATATTGTTACCCGTTTAGTGTCATTGATGGGGGATACATTAAGGCCCTCTTGTGATGAGTCTTTTCCTGTCGACTTCAACTCATTATCCAAGAATTAGACTTAGAAACTAATTGATACCTTGGAACTTGCATGCCTCAATGGCATGTTTCCTCACTTTCGACAATGGGTTTTCATTATTAACCTCTGATTGAGAGATTCCACCGAGTATTCGACTTCAACTCATTTATTTGCATTCGTTGGATTGTACTAAGGTACCTTGGGATTCATTGAAATTAATGGTGATTTCCCTTGCACTTGTTAACGGTATACACTAATGACTGGTAATAAAGTGGTTTCTACCATGTTCAACTTCAACACCTGTAATCACATGGTTAGATTCATACTATAGAGTGGTGGAGATGAAGACCATGGATATTTTCTGACAGATCCAAGTTGCGTTGGAGTATATTCAGTTTGTATTGTTGCATAGATCCACATTTTATGTCTCGTGGCTATGTTCAAATTTGAGTCTTTAACACATAGATCCACAGTGTATTTTTGGTGGCTATGTTCAGATTTGATTCATAATGGCATGGATCCACATTGTATGTTTAGTGGCCATGACCTGTATTACTTCGCATGTCAGCATTTATGCTTTGAGTCATTTGTATTTTGAGTATGGGAATACCTACCTCAGTGATGATATATTATTGTACTATATTTCCTTGTTTGTTGGCAGGTTTCCGACTGACTATTCCTTGTTCCCTACACACACTCGACAAAGTATTTCAGCTATCACTCTGTTCTAACTTCATACTTTTGGGGGCTCTATGTTACACATTATTTTCATCACCACTATGAACATTAATGATGTAAACCTATATGTTTCCTTCAGAGGGGTCAGTGCTCTGAATTCCTGAAGAAAGAAGGGAGAAGAACTTTGCCTGAGAGAAGAAATTGGATTTTCCTTTGTAAAAACCCTATTAAGAGGATTTTTGCAGGTTTCTCTATACATAGGGTGTGGAAATGCTTGATTTCTGCAGGTTTCACTATATCTAGGTTGTGGAGTTTCCACAGGATGCATTACAACTAGGGTGCGACGACCTTCATATGTGGGAAAAATGAGCATTTTCTCGATGCTTATAGAAGGAGAAGATTCTATGGTGAGGTGGCCTCTGAATGATTTGGATATTACTCGCTTTCATGATTTAGTGGGATCATCCTAACCTCCTCACCTAATCATCTTCAGCTTATAAAAGGAGAGGAGATCTCATGGAGAAAGTTAGTTGGTTTTGTAGCTTGGCTTTTGTAGTTGAATATGGCTTGAGATTGTTAGCTTGGTTAGATTGGATTTGAGATTTGTTTTGTCAAGATAGATTGTGAGTAGCTATCAGATCCATGGTATCGGAATCCTTGGATAAAGAAGTGTGTGGGAAGAAAGGAACTGTAGGAAGGAACCTTACGACATCAAGGCATCCGGTTGTAATCTCTCTTCCTATTATTAATATAATACAGTGGCATGCTTATTTCCCATAGAATTATCTTTATTTTATTGCATAATTCCTTGATCATATGCATAGGTTGTCATTGAATATACTTCTACTTCTTTCACTTTGGTTGGTTTGTGTCTCACTGTAGGGTCAGTATCACAAGAGCACTGGAGCAAAACAGGAACAAAAAAGACATAAGGAAACAACACTTAAAGGTATGTCTCTCATCTTTTGTTCGGTAGTAGATTCAATGATTAGAGCCTAGGGAAAGCACCATGTTCTGTCTTGTTTTTTTCTAGATCTAGGTGGATCTAGGGATATTAGTTTTTGTCTGCATTTACCGATTTATCCAATAACACCTCTGTGAAGTAATTTCAACCTTCTGGTTTTCTTCAAATCCCTTGAAGTCTCTATTCCTTATGATCTTGGATTCTACTTGCAAACTCAAGAATTCCAAGTGCTATTTGTGCACACTCCTTGTCGCACTCACGATAACCTCTGGTTATCTGACATCTTCCTCTTTTATGCACTCCTTGCAACAGAAATCCTTCAACCCTTCACCTGGGTTGGAAAAGCATAAGACTTCAACCTACCTACGCACTCCTTGCACGACTCTGTGCTATACTCACACTTATGATAGTATGAGAACAACGGTATCTCTCCTGATACTTTTTGAGGTAAAACTCAGAACTTGACAACGCACTCTTTGTGGAATTTCACTGCACTCCTTGTAGGAATTCTCAGGACGAGAAAAAATTGAAACGCATTCTCTCCCTCTCAAATACTTCATACATTCAATCATGAAATCATACATACACACACAACGTTGAAACAAAATGCATAATAAAACATGTAAGCAAACTGTAAACATATCATTAAGAGATGAAAACAGTAATCACCACAACACCATGAAATTTGGATCAAAGCTTCCTTATATTAATCCATGTGCATCTGTACATGGGTTCTATAGCAGCATCTATCTTCTTACATAACCTTTTGTTCTTCCCTTCTCTCCTATTATCTTTCTCTACAACTCTCTAATTCTTGCAATGAGAATAATAATACATTACAATACATACAGGGGAGCTTTCTAGAGTTTTCCCTCTCGCACTCTAAGCTATCTAATCGAAATAAAAGACACAACTACTTTACATATAATACAATAAATGCCTCCAACAAACAGATGAAAGAAATCAATCAACATGTATATTAGAACTCAAAAAATAAATGCGAATGCATCCTTTCAAGATATTACATTAATGTCATATCCTTTTAAATTAAAAATCCCTTCAAAATGTGCATTGGTGCATATACAGTTGTCCTATGCTTTTTCACTTGATTTGTTGGCTTGCTTACGATGGTCCTGCATCATACTCCTCTTGATGAAAAATTCATGAACTCTTGTTCATGATCTCCTGCACTGTCTGTCCATGTTTCTAGATCTCCGCTTCACTTTCCCAACTGGCATCCTCAATCGGGCGTCCCTTCCACTTTATCAAATACTCAAAATATTTCTTCCTTCAAGTCTTCTTGCTAACTCTTTGATCAATTATTCTTTCCATCTGCGGCTTTTCAGCTACAGGCATCTGTCTGACCCATTGAAATTCTTTATGATCCTATTATCCCTCTATTTCATCTATTCTTTAAGGATATAGACTAGCTACATTGAAAATGGGTGAAATTCCCACACCATCTGGCAATTCTATTTCATAAGAATTTGCCTCAAATTTTCTTATGATTTTACATGGCCCTAACTTTTTCATCTTCAACTTATTATATGTTCCCCTTGGGAATATTTATTTTCTTAGGTGCGCTAAGACTAATTATCCCACTTCGAACTGAAGTTCTCTTCTATGTTGATCTGCTCTACGCTTATATTCTTGGTTAGAATTCTTTAATCATTCTTCGATTTTACTGTGGAGCTCTTGCATCTCTGCTGCAAAGTCTTCTACTCCAGCACCTATGAACTCTCTCTACTCTAAGTCTCTCAACTCAGACACTCCCCTTCGATGCATTCCATACATTATCTGGAATGGGCTCTATCTTGTGCTCCTATTCGGTGAATCGTTATATGAAAATTTCACTTGTGGTAGAATCTAGTCCCACTGATTGTGATGTTTAGCTACTAAAATCCTCAACAAATCCCCTAAACTTCGATTCACTACCTCATTTTGTCCATCTGTCTGAGGGTGATATGATGAGATAAAAGATAAATTAGTCCCCAGCTTCTTCCACAGTGTCCTCCAGAAATGACCAACGAATTTGGTATCCCTGTCTGAAATAATACTCTTGAGTAAGCCATGAAGTCGAACAACTTCTCTGAAAAATAGGTTTGCAATTTGTGTTACATCATTGGTTTTCTAACATGGAATGAAATTTTCCATTCTTCAGAATCTTTCGACTACCACGAATATGGAATCACAACCTCTCTGTGTCCTTGGAAATCCTAACACAAAATCCATGTTTACCATGTCCCATGGCCTCTATGGTACTGGAAATGGTTGATATAATCTTGTATTCTGTCTCTTCCCCTTTGCATGCTAGAAAATTCTACATTTGTTGGCAAATTTCCTGACATCTATCCTCATCCCTGGCCAATAATATATATTGTTCAGTTGCACAAATGTTTTTTCATGGCCGAAATGTCCAGCCAATCCTCCATTATGTTTTTCCTTCAGAACATT
The DNA here is from genome assembly GCA_000966675.3 of Picea glauca. Lineage (NCBI taxonomy): Eukaryota > Viridiplantae > Streptophyta > Pinopsida > Pinales > Pinaceae > Picea > Picea glauca. The sequence goes on from JZKD02S1891127.1 coordinate 31,783, forward strand.
CTTCCTCATAGAACTCTTCGGGATACACAACTGATTTCCTTTGAATAATAATCCATCCTAGATTAAGTATTCAATCCATTGGATTATGTCTCTCATAACATGATTCTCTCATGCTTCATAAACGTCCCTGAAATATGAATCATCCCTGTACATATCCTTAAGGTTATCAAAACCTAAGGTCTTCACACGAAACTCTTGTAGAATAAAACATTTTTTCTCAATGCATCAACAACCTTGTTAGCAGTTCTAGAAATGTGCTTTATGGAAAAAGTAAAGTTTTGCATAAATTTAACCCATTTTGCATGTTTCTGGTTCAGTTTTTCCTGTCTGTTTATGAATTGTAAAGCGTGATTGTATCTATACAAAACAAACTCTTTTGAAACCAATTAATGCCTCCATTTCCTCGACGCCTGTATGACTGCATAAAACTCTTTATCATACGTGGAATATTTCATCTTGGCATCGTTTAGCTTCTCACTGAAGTATGCAATCGGTCTGTTGTCTTGGCTTAAGACTGCTCCAACCACAAACCCACTTGCGTCACATCTCACTTGAAATGTCTTACCAAAGTCTGAAAGAACTAGAACTGGTTGTTCAGTTATCTTCTCCTTCAACAACTTAAAACTTTTCTCTACTTCCTCTGTCGAATGAAAATATTTATGTCTTTTCTTGACTGTGTCCATCATTGGCACAAAAATTCCACTAAAATTTCTCATGAACTTCCTGTAAAACTTGGCTAGTCCATGGAATCTTTTGACTTCAAAGGTATTTCTCGGCAATTTCCATTCTTTGATTGCTTTTACCTTTTCTAGATCCATCTTCAACGCGTTAGAAGAGATCACAAAACCCAAATAAATGAGTTCTTTCTTCATGAAAGATGACTTCTTCAGATTTATCAGCAACTTATCTTGCTGCAACCTCCTCATTACTAGAGTTAGGTGTTTCATATGTTCTTCTTTAGTCTCATTGAAGACCAGTATATCATCAAGATACACAATTACAAACTTCCCAATGAAATCTTTTAATACTTCGTCATTAATCTCATAAAATTACTTGGCACATTCGTCAAAGAAAATTTCATGACAAGTCATTCATATAATCCTTCATTCATCTTGAATGTTTCCTTCCATTCATTGCCTTCCTTCATTCTAAACTGATGATATCCACTTTTCATATCAATATTTGAAAAAACCTTTTCTCCACTCAAGCAATCCATCAAGTCATCCATCCTCGGTAAAGGAAATCTATACATGATGGTGATTTTGTTTATAGCCCTTGAGTCTGTACACATTCTCCATCCACCATCCTTCTTTGGAATTAACATTGTTTCTACATCCCATGGACTCAAGATTTCTCTTATCAACCCCTTGTCCATCAAATCATGGACTTGCTTCTTAACCTCTTCATTCTCCTGCGACGTCAATCTGTACACTTCTTTGTTCGGTAAACTCGCTCCTGGTATAAGGTCAATGTGATGTATTATAATTTTGATGGTTTGCAATGAACAAGGTAAATCGTCCACCACTATATCATCAAATTCCTCCAGCATTTCCTGAATTTCCTCTAGTAGGTCGTCTATTGAAGTACTAGTCAAAATGACTCTCGATTTTCTTACAACAACAAACTGCATGTCTTCTTCTTTCCTGACTTCCTCCAAAAGTTCCTTCCCACTCATGAGAAGTATAGTGTTTCTTGCTTCTACTTTCACCTTCTTGTCTTCGATTGGCAGCAACATATGTGTCATGCCATTCTTTTCTAATGTGTATATGTTCTTTCTCCCATCATGAACAACATATATGTCATATTTCCACGGTATTCCCAACAAAATATGATAGACATCCATGGGAATAATGTCACATAAGATCTCATCTCTGTAACTCCCTATCTTAAATTCAACTAAACATTTTTTAGTGGCAGTTACCTAATGTCCTTTTTGCAACCACGAGACTTTATATGGGCTCATATGTGAAATTGTCTCCAATTCCATCTTCTCCGCCATTTCTATGGATACTAGATTGTTTGTTCTTCCACTGTCCACTATCACCTTGCATACCCTATCCTTGGTATTGCAAGTAGTTCTAAACAAACTATTTCTCTAGACTGGATTCTCCACCACTTTCTCTAGTTTCAAGAGAATTTTCCTCATCATTAAGAATATTTCTCCTTCTGCATATTTTGCCTCAACATTTCGTCTTTGTTCTTTTGAAATGTGAGCTTCACCTCCTCCATCTCCTTTTCTATCAGGACATTCAAAATATTTGTGTTTGATATTTCCACAAACAAAACATTTTATCTCACCTCCTCTGCCTTTGCCTCTTCCTCTTAGGCATATTGTACTCTCAGTGAGCTTCCTAATATTTATGGGTGATTATGAGGTTTCTTTTCTTCATCCTTGGTCTTTTGTACTCTATCCTAGGAAATTTATTTGCCTTTGCTCTGACTTATACCTTTGCCCCTTTGACCTTGCTTTAGGGACAATTTTTCTTCTGCCTTCAGAGCAATATGATAAGAATCTTCCACATTTTTGATTGCCACCATGCTCATCTCATCCTGAATGTCATACCTCATACCATTCATATATCTAGTGACCTTTTCATCATCACTCTTGCGATGACCTGCTCTAATGTTCAGTCGATAAAACTCCTTAGTGTATTCCTTCACTATCATCCCCTTCTGCCTCAAATTCTGCATTCTTCAAAATAGATTAATTTTATAGTCTCTAGGTATAAAATTGGCTTTCATCTTTGCTACCATCCGATCCCAGCTTTTGATTCTTTTCTTGCCTTTTCAATGTCTGTCAGCCTACAGTTCATCCCACCATAGTGTTGCATGCCCTTTCAATATAGTTACAGCATGTTTAACTTTCTTATCTTCTTCGATATCTTCATAATCGAAGTAATTATCCAGAGATCTAAACCAATCTAGTAGCTCATCAATGTCTAAGTTGCCTTCATACATCAAAATGTCCATTTTTCTCTGGCCCCTATTCTTGCAACAACTCTGAATAGATGTTCTTCTACAATGTCTTCGACTACAACTTCTTCTTCAACCCTAGCCTCATTTTCACTTGCAGCTTCACTAGAATCTCCTATATTAGTAGCTCATCTTTGTGTTGTCTCCATAGCATCTAATCAAGCATGAAGTTATCTCATTTCCCTTTCCACAGCTGGATTGGGCATTGGTCTATCTTGACGTCTTCTGGGCAATCTTGTTCAAATCTATTCCATACATAATTTAATTTACAACTTGCCTTATGTCTCCTCCTACCTACAAAAAACAATGATTGTAATCTCTGATACCACCTGACATAGCACCCCTACCTCAACTGGTTTTGCTTGACCTCTTGGTCTAAGGATGAATCTTAATCTCCCCTTGAGCTGAAATGGCTCTTCGATTCCCAGCTGGAATGTTCACACTTGTAACCATAGGTCCTTCTTAGGAGATACGCCTGTGAAAACAAGCACTAGGTGCAAACTCTTACCCACGTGACCAACCATTGTGACCACAACCTTTATTTGAAAAGGTATTTCGTGAATCCCGATTTCAAGGGTATTGACGTGATACAACCCCAACACTCCACATCCACGAAACCCCGAAACCTGATGTGGGACCTCTCCCTAGGACCAGATCTAACGGTCCTATGCCTTCTCCTCGATCGATGGCCACGATCATGTCATGACTTTGTGTTTTTCAATATCGTGAATGTTTGTGTAACACAAGCCCAATTCTTCAACTCCTAACTTTCGAAATGTTGAGGTCTGAAATCAAGAGATCAATGAATCTCATTAATCCATATCCAACAGATACTATTCCTCCCGGGCTTGTGATCATTGAAAGGTTATCATCCTTATCCTTTCCACTGATCTACTAGATCCAATGGCTCATGGAATTTTGGTATTCCTCCCTCTGAGAAATTCCACCGTCTGTTCATATTTTCAATGTCTCCAAGCCAAAGGACTTGGCGTCATTTCTTCTAGGGTCAACCTCTGTGAAGTGATTTTAACCTTCTGGTTTCCTTCGAATCCCTTGAAGTCTCTATCCCTTGTGATCTTGGCTTCTACTTGCAAACTCAATAATTCCAAGGGTTCTTGGTGTGCACTCCTTGTGGCACTCACGATAACCTCTAGTTATATTTCGTCTTCCTCTTTTGTGCACTCCTTGCAACTGAAATCCTTCAACCCTTCACTTCGGTTGGGAAATTATAAGAATTCAAACTACCTACACACTCCTTGCATTGATCTATGTTATACTCACACTTCTTCTAGTATGAGAACAACAATATCTCTCCTGATATTTTCTGAGATAAAACTCAGAACCTGTCAACGCACTCTTTGCAGACTTTCACTCCACTCCTTGCAGGAATTATGAGGACGAGAAATAATTGAAACTCATTCTCTCCCTCTCAAAGACTTCATACATTCAATCATGAAATCATACATACACACACACCGTTGAAACAAAATGCATAACAAAACATGTAAGCAAACTGTAAACATACCATTAAGAGATGAAAATAGTAATCACCACAACACCATGAAATTTGGATCAAAGCTTCCTTATATTAATTCAAGTGCATCTATACATGGGTTATATAGCAACAACTATCTTCTTACACAACCTTATATTCTTCCCTTCTCTCCTATTCTCTTGTTCTACAACTCTCTAATTCTTACAATGAGAATAATAATACATTACAATACATACGGGGGAGCTTTCTAGAGTTTTCCCTCCCACACTCTAATCTATCTAATCGAAATAAAAGCTACAACTAATTTACATTGAATAAAATAAATGATTCCAACAAACAGATGAGAGAAACCGCTCAAGATCTGTATTACAACTCAAAACATAAATGTGAAAGCATCCTTTCAAGATATTACATTAATGTCTTATCCTTTTAAATTCAAAATTCTTTCAAAATGTCTGCTAGTGCATATCCAACTATCCTCCACTTTTGCACTTGCTTTGCTGGCTTGCTTACTATGCTTCTGCATCACTATACTTCATTTGTTTTAGAAACTTTGCAAAGTTTTTCAGTTCCTCTAAACCAACAATCTCTCTTTTTTGGTTCCTCCTCTCACCATAGCAATTTATCTCCCTATGATGACTCAATTTTCAATGTGGCATACACCTCTCCCTCTATAATATTGACCAAAAAATTCTTTTTTTATTATACTACAACATCCACTACACCATCTTTGCAATGTCATCTTATATATTCTTCAACACCTCATTCTCCATGACCTCTACTCAATGCTCTTCAATATTAGAGTCTCACTTCATATTACAACATATACTCTCACTAATTCATTCAATAAATCTATCTGACATTACACCCTTATTGGAATAATCTACACTTCTTCTCTTCCACTACAATTGTTCTCTCATAAAATTCCCCCTATTATCACGGAAACAATTTTACATAGCTCCCCTCTTCCATTGAAAATGTATCAATCCCTGAGGAGTTTATTTTCTTGATATCACATAAGGGCATTTTCTTGATTGATATATTCCCCCTATTATCACGTAAACAATTTTACATAGCTCCCCTCTTCCATTGAAAATGTATCAATCCCTGAGGAGTTTATTTTCTTGATATCACATAAGGGCATTTTCTTGATTGATATATATATATATCACACACAAATTTCTCCATAATTTATATAACTAAATTAAATTCCAATATTAATCAAACAACCAATATTTATTAAACATATTTTCCAAGATCTCAATTTTCCATTACATTCATAAATCCTATGCAAAAGTATTTGGAAACCACACTCAACCATGCTACACAAACCAAATCAAAGGAGAGATAAAAACCCTCTTTTCATTAAGAAAATTAATATGTCACACACACACACACACAAATTTCTCCATAATTTATATAACTAAATTAAATTCCAATATTAATCAAACAACCAATATTTATTAAACATATTTTCCAAGATCTCAAGTTTCCATTACATTCATAAATCCTATGCAGAAGTATTTGGAAACCACACTCAACCATGCTACACAAACCAAATCAAAGGAGAGATAAAAACCCTCTTTTCATTAAGAAAATTAATATGTATGCTTGAACTCCTTGGGTTTTGGCCTTGCAACTACCTTAATTGCTCAAATTTAAAATATAAAGATTTGAAATATAATTCTTTGTATTCCAATGGTCGACAAATATTCATTGAGTACAATAAATATTTCATTATATTAAAAAAAAATCAATCACAAATAAAACCAAAAATAAGAAAATGTACAAGCACAATGTTAGGATACTTTATGTAGATGAAAAAATATAACTAAGTGAATAGCACATCCTAATAAAATAATTTACCTAAAGGAATATAAATCGAAAGAGAAACATAAATATTGATAGATTGAAGGTAAAATGGCTTAGTTTATTATGCTAGCAAAAATTTTGCCCATGGGCTAATTTTCCATGTTTTTTCCAAAAAACAATTCTCCAATTTTCCTTTTTTTTAATGATTCAACCAAATTCTATAGGATAAAAGTATTTTACTCTCTAAATCACCAATTGTTTACAGAAATTATATAAAATACTTATAAAATTAAATATTTTTACAAAAATATTGTGAAACATTTTATGGTTGGAATTTTAAGAATTAGGAACATTCCCCAATATTTCTAGACTTTAATATAACTATGGATCCTTAAAATTATCCTTAATGCTCACACAACAAGAAACAATTAATTAATCATGGTGGAAAAGAGAAAAAATTCTTTAAATGTTTGGAACTATTGAGTCATTGTTGACTAAGCTATGTGTTGTTGAATTGTGGCTAGTTGAGCTAGGAACCACTGGGTTCTAGGGTACATTCTCCCTGGGGATGGTGCCCTAGATATATACATCAATTTCTTCCATTTTATTCTAAAAGTGTAATTATTTCTAGAATGAAAACACAAGAAAAATATGTTGTATGTAATGGTTGAATATGATTGTATCTTTAAATAATGAATGATGTTGACCCGATAGAACCTGGATGAGTAATGTTGATATATTGTAGGATATGGAGGTAAAACTATATTATTTTGTAGTATGGATATGCACAATCTCAATAGTTGGATGAGCAATGTTAATGTACCACTAGATAATGGAGTCAAACTACATGATTTTTTTGTATGGATGTGCACAATGATTAAGAGTTCAGCTGAGTAATGTTAATGTACTACTAGATAATAGAGCTCAAACTACAAGGTTTTGTTGTATGGGTGTGCACAATCATTAATATTTAAGAGGTCTAGAATAAAATATCTAGAAATGTTCTAGATCACAAAATTCAGTTCCCGTGGATGGAAGATCTCCTAATTGGATGGGTGGCTCATGTATATCATAAGGGATCACTGTGTAGAACTCTTTGTATTCTTTAAAAAATAAAGAAGTACCTAAACAATATGCTACAAATGAGATTGATGATGGAATATGTGGATAGACATAGAACAAGAGAACAATAGGTCACTTGTGACATATGAGAGAGAGAGAGAGAATAAAATATATTGCAAGCATTGTCAATTGTGTTGGTGATCCTATACATCTAAGTAGTGGCAACAAAGAAATAATCCTAATGATGTTACATAATGGAGGAAACTCAAAGAGTTTGTGACAAACATAGATAGACATATGTAATGATAAATTCTATACTAGGGTGATACACGATTAACGTATGACATGCATGAAATATCATGATAAGTAAGGAATATTATGGGTGAGTGAGGATAGCCAGGACATAGATAGATACAACCATGGTAATGTGCCATGTAGGAGGTGGTTATAGTGCTATTATAATGAATAAAACCATAGGTATGGTGTGTGTCATGGATACATGCCTTAGTACAAGAGGAAACTAATAATGTGATCAAGCGTAGTGGATGTGTACTAGATATATGAAAAGAGAGAGAATGGGAATGCTAAAGAAGTGAAATGTGATATGAACAATATCCATGTTGAAGAGTATTATATGTTGCATGTGTTGGTATGAGTGTTGACAATCTACATCTAGTGTCTAGGTGAGAGCACTCTTGTGAACAAGAAGACCTATGATAACCATGATCATGATCTATAGAGAGAGGATGAGAGGATGTTTGTTCACTGAGCTAGTCAATCACTCTAATGTGTGTGTCGGATAGAGAATCTATTTGAATGAAATGAGGGTCATGTCTTAGACACTAATATGGATGAGCATGTGAGAGTGAAAACAGTCCTAAACAAAAGTTGTCATATGCTCATTATGGCAGAGGAGAGGGAAATGTTTTGAATTTTCTAGTTAATGTTTGAGAACAACACCAACATACCTAGGAGAGGGGATATCATGTGTTAGAAGAGTTGTGCTCTATGTCTCATCATGGAAATTATGTGTGCCCTCGAAAATCCCTAGGAACATTGATAATACCTAACTATAAGGTGAGGTAATGTGTAGCCTTAGAAAACCCTACAAGTATTTTCATTCTTTGATATGTCATGTTAGAAATATGTAATAGTTGGTTGGAATGTGTGGAGTTGCATCAATATCTAAAAACAAGGATGTTACCTAAAATCTTGTGCTGGAAGAATCATGGTGGTGACGTCCCCATGTGAGGGGATAGTGAGGCCCAAAAAATGTTGTTGTATTTTTCTCCCTTGTGAAAGAGTAGTGAAAGTGTGTAGATAAGGATCCAATGCTCTATGAAGTTGTTTTTTATCCTCCATGTGTGTGATTACATATGACATGGGGTATTTTCGTGTGATTATCTCTTCTAGAGTATATAGTTTTTTTAGGCATTAAGAACCTTATGAGAGTATCAGGGAAATCGCATGAAGCGATATGCATATTAGTTATTGTAAGGAAGGCTTATGTCATTGGTCTAGATTCTCATAGATAGGGTAGATGTAGGAAGAGGTAGATTATGAAATTGATCCAGTAGATGTTGGCGTATAGTAAGATTAGGTTTATAGGAGACAGGGAGAGAGACAAGTGTGGAACAAAAATGTGTTGAAATATTGTAACTGCAAATATTATTCTATTTATTATTGAGTCATTATTAATTAGATCAATCCCTTTTTGTGGATAGATCATGTCAGACATTTTAATTGACCAAATCCCCTTTTGCAGATTGGTCAAAACATGATTGTATTATGAAAATTAAGAAGTCACCCCCTAGGCCTAATTAAAGTGGTTTTAACGACTAAGAGGAAAAGTCGGCCTTACTCAATGAAGAGACACATTTCCAGAGCCTGCCAGCTTGTATAAATAAAGGAAGCCAACACCTCATTATCACACTCACTCATCCTCTCATCAAGTGCACAAGTTTGGTAGATGCAATTGGGAGAAGAAGGAAGAGAGAGGCACATTGCTAAATGTTGGTTATTCTCTAGTGTTTTGGTTTATTTTCTTGGCATTCTATTGTCTATATATATTAAGGAAGTTTTGTTGGGTTTTCTCCCCCATGAGGGCTTCCCAAGATAAATGTTGTGTATCTTGTGATTGTGTTTTTCTCAGTGATGTTACCTATGCCATTATTATCTAGTAAATTGAAAAGAAACCTAATAATAGATCAAAACTTAACATGGTATCAGATCTCAACTGAAGAGAGCATATTTCACTAGATAAATAAAAACGTCAATGTTGTCATACAAGAAAATTAGGGCTTTTTGTTGGAGAGTATTATTTTCCTAAAAAACCATATAGAAAATTGTGCCCTACCCTAGTGAATCTTTTAACATATTGAGCGCACCTTTTCAATGGACAGAGCCTCTGCAAAGTCAAACCCTATTTTTTGACTGGTACTAGAAAACCAGAAAACCAAAAAAACCAGGAAACCAAAACCAATACCAGAAGTACCAGTCCATATTTCCACAAGCTCAGTTTCAAGGGGAAAAAATTGGATTTTCATAAATCTGACGGCACAGGCTTACTTGCCTCAGCTCAGTGCATCTAATCCCTAGATCAGAATTTCAAAATTTGAAGTTTTAAAAAATAGGATTTCCTCATAAAACCCTAAGTTGCAGTTGCATTTGCAGTTGCAGTTTCATAATCAGTTGCAGTATCAATTGCAGTTGTAGTATCAGTTGAAGTATCATCTGCAATACCAGTTGCAGTCACCCTTAAAGTTTTAAAAGGGTTGGTAATTATTATCATTGCTACCAGATGGTGCCACAACCTGCAAATTCTATTAGAGGTATGTACTCACATATGTTTAAATTGTTAATCTTTAAAGGGTATTTGTAGGAGAATGGATCTCTTTACATAGATCCAGAAGGATCTCAAGATACAACACATTTAGAGGAATAATGCAACCCATGTTTGATTATTCTGATATACATCTATTTTTTATGAAATTATTTTGATCTAGGTTTCATTTTGAAGATTTGACCATCATACTAACCTTTGGTCAAAAATTAAAGTCAAGTTATTAGATGGATTAAATTTGAGATCATAGAGTTTATTCTCTAACCCAAATTTCTGTCAAGATAGCATATTATCTTAGTGAAGAAGACAGGTTGAAGAAAGCAATGTTCATCTTGAGTGAAGGAGACTTAAAAGAAGAGAAACACACTCATTCTTGAGGACAAGACTCCAAGTTACAGGTTTGATTAATCAAGTTGATAAGATTCAAAGTTTCACATGACAAGTTGATAACTACCCCTTTACAATTAAACACTATAGTTGAGGTAGAAATCTTTGAAAAATATTAAACTTGGTAGCATGTGAGAATATTGAGATAAATGATTAATGTAATCATTTACCAGATACAACTAACATATCCTCTAGGAGAAAATTCTTCTTTTTGTCCCAGGTTACCATGGAGGAATGTTTGATCAAAACACTAGAAGAGTGTTGATCTCATTTCGTATTGTATTTCTTACTTTTGATCTTTGTTTCAGGTAGGTCACAAGTGATATCTCTAAAGGAGCCACTATGTTGATTATTCGTGCTATTGTTTTATTACCATTATCAAAAGAGTATTATTCTTGCATGTTGTTTTGTTGACCTTGTTTCAGGTCACATGTGATAACCCTGAGGAAGCTATAGTGAAGGTTGCATAAGACAATAGATTAGATTATACATGAAGCAAACTAACCAAGTTGTGTACATGACGGTATACATCCATGTACCAAAGAATATGAAGAAGAATATATTTTTGAGATCAAGAGTATCTCATATGGAGATTAATTATAAGGAGCAAAAGGATCCAAAGATTAATAAAGATTAGAACAAAGCTCACAGAAGACTTGGTCAAAGGATAATGAATCCAACTTGACAAGAAGAATAATTCACTAGAAGTATGACTCAACTTTTCATATTTAAACTTGGTATTCAACACCAAGTATACCTTGTAAGAGATGATGAAGTCCTTATAGACTCTGAATAAATTAAGAGTAAGACTAATCTTAGAAAGGATCAAATGAAAAGACAACTTCCAGGATTGGGAGACAAATGCCATGAGAAGACTAGAACGTAGCTTCATAAATTTCTAGGAGATATGAAATCTCCTAAGAAGATTCCCTTGTTTGAGTGATAGCAAAGGAAGCCAGTTAGAAAGACTAGGATATGGATTTTTCCATGATACTAGAAGAGAAGTCAATATTGAATTCCAATATTGATCTAACAGATCAAGCATGTTGTAGATGTACAAATCATTATGTGTGTCTAGAGGATTCTCCCAACAAGAGGGAGAATACTATGACAAGACACTTACTCCAGTAATTGAAGAAATAGTTCTAGTATTCATGAAGACAACCAAAACAACCATGAATCATATATAGTATGGGATGCAGGGGGGGGGGGGGACACACATATTTAAAATTAAGTGGAAATTGGTGAAATACATTAGTTTGGTCATGGAGACATGACTAAAATAAAATATATAGTTACATCCATGAAAGAAGAAGAGCTACCATCAGTATTAGTTATTGAGCCACTCTCAGTTTCAGCTGAATTTGTTGTCGTGATGAAGTAAGAGGAGTTACTTTGAGATTTCAACAATCACAGTGAGAATGGAGCAGCCATTCTCAACTTTAGAGAAACTTCAGGTGTAGAGTCCCACTTATAGAGGAACAATTGTAGAGAGAGTAGAGGACATACTCCCAGACATTGAGACAGATAGTGATTTGCAGAAAGCACATAAAGATAGCACATGATTGTGCACATTAAGTTGAAGTTGAAGCAAGTGTACTAGGATGGTACAATATGATTTGAATATTGAATATATAAAAACTCATGTCTTATGGTTGAAGTAAAATTTGTACGCGTTGAAGCAAGCTCCTAGAGCTTGGTATGGAATAATTGACAGTTTCCTGACTAGCTTGGGCTCTACCAAGAGTAAAAATGATTCTAACCTTTACTTCAAGGTTATGAATGATGAGATAGTTATATTGTTTCTACTATATGTAGATGATTTATTCTTGACAAGATGAAGAAAATCTCATCACAGATTGTTGAAGAAGCTCGCTACATAGTTTGATGAAAGACCTAGTGCATTATTTATTAGGTCTTGAAGTTTGACAAATCCCAGAGAAGGTCTTCCTTAACCAAGGAAAGTATGCAGTTGAAATAATGAATAGGTTTGACATGTTGAAATGTAAATCCATGAACACACCCATGGAAACGAAGTTGAAGCTCCTAGTAGATACCTTGTCAGAATTGGTTGATGCTACTATGTACAAACAAATTATTGGTTCGTTGATGTATCTGACGAATAACAGAATGGATATATGTTTTTTTGTGAACACCTTTTGATTCAGTGTCTAGTAGAGCCCAGACGTGTTCACCTTGTAGTTGCAAAAAATGTGATGAGATACCTTAAGGGTACGTTGGATTTTGGTCTCTGTTATACTAGAGATCGTGACTTTAGATTGTATGGATATATTGATTCAAATTGAGATAGAAGTGTTTCTGATAGAAAGAGAACTTTAGGATGTTGTTTAATTCTAGGGTCATCCATGATCTCAAGGCAGAGTAGGAAGAAATCAAGTATTTCTCTCAACATGGCAGAAGCATAATACATTGTTTCATGTTTCGCCAGTTGTGAAGCCATGTGGCATCAAATGTTGTTGATAGATCTATTTTATATAGAGATGGAAGCCACCATGATCCTATGTGATAACTAGAGTTGTATAAAAATGATGTGTACCATGATGAGTCGAAGCACATAGAGATCCAATATCACTTCATTCATGGTATGATGTAAAGAAGAGTTATAAAGATCCAATATGTTGGCACCAATGAACAGGTTGTAAATGTGTTGACCAAGCCTCCGTCTCATATAAAGTTTGAGCACTTTCGAGACCCGCTTGGTATAGTCCAAAAGGACCTCCCTCAAAAGGGGGAGTAGTGTTGATCATACTATGGTGTCCTGACCAATATCAGGTAGCTCAGTTAGGATTTTATATCCTAGGGGACTGATCATCCCTAGACAGATCTTGAAGAATTGTAAGGACGAGATGTCAGATTACTTGTGCATGTATATGCTATCTTTGGTTGGTAGTAGTAGCTTCATTAGGATTTGATATCCTAGGGAATATTTTGATTCTTGGGAAGATCTTTTGGATCTGTTAGAGTACCATAAGATGTCGATGCCAACCTTATGCTAAAGATTTCTAGCTTTGTGTTGATGTTGTTGTGATGCCAGTCTCGTGTTGAATATTTACAGCTTCATGATGATGTTGTTGTGATGTTAGCCTCACGTTGAATATTTCCAAATTCGTGTTGATGTTTTTGAGATGTCAGATTTGTACTAAAGATTTCCAACTTCGTGTTGATGTTGTTGAGATGTCAACTTCGTGTTGAATATTTCCATCTTCGTGCTGAAGATTTCGAGCTTCGTTTTCATGTTGTTGAGATTCCATCTTCGTGCTAAAGATTTATATCCTAGTGATGATGTCGATGATGCTCCAGCCTTCGTGTTGTGATGTTATTGTTGTTGATGTTGTATCAACCTTGTGTTGTTATTAATGATGATGATGTATTAGTGTTGTACTAATCCATGTTGATGCAGATGATGATGATGCCATTCTAGCTCCTTATTGTGGATGATGATATTAATGATGAGAAAAAATTCCAATAATTTATAGATATACCAGTCAATGTTCCATATGTTGTTGATGTTGCTTCCCTCTCTCTCTCCTGATGATGTTGTAGAATATGCTTCTTTTTTAGGGAAAGTGTTGAAATATTGTAACTGCAAAGAGTATTATATTTATTATGGAGTCATTATTCATTAGATCAATCCCCTTTTGTGGATTGATCATGTCGGGCATTGTAATTGACCAAATCCCCTTTCTCAGATTGGTCAGACCCAAATTGTATTATGCAAATTAAGAAGTCGGCTCCTAGGCCTAATTAAAGTGGTTTTAAGCACTAAGAATACAATTCGGCCCTTTCCAACGCCTTCCATCTTGTATAAATAAAGGAACCCATCACCTCATTATCACACTCACTCATCCTCTCATCAAGTGCGCAAGTTTGGTAGTTGTAGTTGGGAGAAGAAGGAAGAGAGAGGCACATTGCTCAATGTTGGTTATTCTTTAGTGTTTTGGCTTATTTTCTTGGCATTGTATTGGATATATATATTAAGGAAGTTTTGTTGGGTTTTCTCCCCCATGATGGTTTCCTAGGATAAATGTTGTGTATCTTGTGATTGTGCTTCTCTCAGTGATCCTACCTATGCTATTGTTATCTAGTAAATTGAAAAGAAACCTAATAATAGCTCAAAGCTTAACAAAATGGATAGTAGTAGGTGGTTGCATCCTTAGTTTTTCTAGTGGAAGAATATGTAGAGAGAGACATATGTGCAATATTTAAGTGTTGAATTGCACCAAGGAAAGGAGGGGTTTAAGAAAATATGACCTTGTAAGCCTTGTTTCCTTTAAATAAGGTATAGTATTGTTTCAAGAATCATATGGAGCACTACATATTTTTTGGTATGTGAGACATAAATCAAATAAAAAAAATCAAGGGGAAAGGCATCGCAAATGAAGGTGTCCAATGGAAAAATTCATGACACAATTTTGATTAATTAGCAAGAGAGGGCCATGTCGATATACCCAATGGAGAGGTGTAATCCCCAATTTGAAGTCCCCAAATTAATAATGTCTTTCGTTTATTTGATGACAAGTTGGAGTTCATAAACAATTGAAAGAGGTTGGAATGCCTAGGAAATTTAATACTTTGATCATTGTTAGTAATAAAATGCATCGTTGTCTATGAGACAAAAAATGACAAGAGTTATAGGGAGATATGATTTCACGAGAGAGGGGGGAAGTTGTAGGGACAAGCCTTTATATTTTTTTTAAATTATTTTTATTTTACCCACCTTGGAATGTTGGAGAGAAAGAGGTACTTACATGAGCTTCTTAGGGGTAGGCCACATTAATTTTTTTATATTTAATGCCTATTATTTATTGTATTGGGGGTTGGCCATTCATTCTTACTCAAAATTTGTTTTTTAAGTTATTCCTCTCTAATCCACTCTTTTGTTCATTCTTTGTTTTGCATGTAGAAGGGAAAACTAATTGTTGAAGGCAAACAACCATGGTTGGATGGAAGTAATTAATTATTGATTATCCAAAAAAGGGAGGGATTCCTATGTACATGAGAAAGAGAGGGATTCCTATGGACGTGAGAATAATGGAAATTGAGAGAGAACTATCCACAACTGAGAATCCTAAGGGTTTACAACATTGAGATATCTTAACCAGAAACACTAGAGCCCTAGAAAGAGCTGGATAGCCCGAGGGACTGTATAGCAGTGAAGGAGTTCCATTGTCATTAGGTGATGCAGGATGAAGGGGAAGAGAGCTGGTAAACTGGATTTTGTTGTGTGTTTGAAAAAACTGTGAGAGCTTGATTATTGACTGGTTTGGGAAGTCGAGTGTCAGTTTCAGACCCGTCCTTGTGGATCCATAGCCCTAGCTTAGGGGTGACCTACCGTTGATACTTGGAGCAATAGTTTCTAAGGTTGGATGAAACATCCTTGGTCTACAACCAGTTGGTGATTGGTTTATCTAAATATAGGTGTTATATGTCATGTGTTTCTCTGTTTGTATATTTATTTCTGTTGTGTATTAATTCTTATATCTAAGATATGTATTTATAATGTGCCTGCTTGTTGGTTATTTCTATGAATGGCATATGGTTCATTCCTTTTATGATTTATCATCAATATTGATTATTTCATGTGTTTATTCCATGCTTCATTATTAATTAATTGGTTTCAGAAAATCAAAATCATCCCAAAAGGGAAAATTTAGAGGTACCCGTGTAGTGGGTACGTTTCAGATCAAAGAATAGAGAAAATAATTTTGGGTGTGTTATTTTGGGTATGTTTCAAAGAGGTATCAAAGTTTTTTGTTTTCATCATCAAGCCTTTGAAGGATCCTTGTACATGGTAGGGAATAAGTTCTTAAAGTTTTCATTTAAAATAATTAACTAAATCAGACAACATCAGAGGTGAAGTTTTTCATGTTTTAAACATATCTCTTTAGTCCTGGTAACCATACTCAAACGATTCATCATGGCCCTGGATTTCCATCAAACCCTATCTTGCTAAATTTCAACATAAAAATCAATATATATTCCTATAGGAGTGACAACGCTCAACGACCATCAATCTCACGTTTACGTGGGATATCCATAGTTGATCTACGGTCTATATTTTTTATCCCACATGCATGGGGAGGATTTAAAATGAACTTTTTATAAACTAAAGGGAACTCTTTGTCACTTGTGTATTAAGAACAAAGAGCTATAGAACCATGAAAAGTCACATGCAATATAATTGTTTGGTCCAGTGGGTCGGTGGACTGAATCATAACTATTTGGTAATGGTATATCGAAGCTTGAATATGGTGCCCTAGTGGCCCCATGGTTGGATAAGACCGGAATTGATTTTGGGATGGAATCTTGAAAGCATAATTCTGATGGGTTGGTTCCCTGATAGGTCAGTATCCTAGTACCCAAGTGGGATGATATCAAACCCCCCAAAAGTTTCCAACCCCGGTTTCCTTTCTTGACATCCCAGTAGGTTGATGGGTCGGTGGGTCATACCAGATCAGATCCTATTGATGGTAGTTGAATAGAACTAGAATGTAGTGGGTTGGTACCTATTGATGGGACATGGATATAAATTGAACCTGCTAGGTTGGTGCCCCAATGTCCTGGTGGTTAGATCGGACCAAAGTTGAGAAAAGGAAGTATGGAAGTTGATCCCAGTGGGACAATTCCCTGGTGGGATGGTGTGCATGTCAAAAGCCATGTCATATTCCATTTCATCCATCACACATGGAAAGGGTCCACATGGAGGTCACCTCAAATTGAAAGACCTCTATAGAGGGGAAAACGCCCAAAAAGTTTAGAAGGGAATACATTTTTTCTTCGAGATTGGAATTAAGAAAATGAATAGTCATTGGAAAGTTCTTGAAGAAATGAATTGAGTTATGAACCCCAAATTTTGTTTTGAGAAACATCAAAGTCAATTACAAAGAATACATATGGTGTCCTTAAGAAAAAAAATTGTAGTTTTTTTTGCAATCTCTTTTCTAGAAATGTGTATGCATGTTTATTCTTTTTTTCTAAAAGAAATTATGTTGCATGCACACTTTCTTTCATAATTAAGGATATAAACATATCAGTTCAAGATAATAATGTAGGTTTGTGAAATTGAGGAAGCAGAGGGAGCCTTTAGTCATGAAAGAGAGGCCAAAGGTCAAAATATCAGTGTTGGAAATGGTGAGATAGAATTTGATGGTCATAGGAGCAGAGTCAAGCAAGAAAGAGTAAAATATATTGTGAGAATATTGAGAATAGAAATGAAGAGTTACAAAGAAGATAATGAGAAGATGATGAAATAACATAATCAAATAAATTTTCAAATGATGCAAAACTTAAATCAATTGCAGAGGAAAGCAAAGAATGGATCAGGATGAAGACAGGAGGAAGAAGGAAGACAACATGGAAGAATACATAACTACAAAAGATAATTTAATCAAGAAGGGATAGTGGAACTCATAGACATCACTCACCTCCTTACTCAACTAGGAATTCATATGCATATTAGGATTCAAGGAGCAATTCAGAAGTGATTGTTGACATACATCAAAGAAGAAGAAACGAGTGGGATGGTTTTTGAGGAGAGATGAGGAATATTAGTCCACCATCCTTCGATGGTGAAAGAGAAAGGGAATATTATGTTGAATCCTAGTTGCTTGGAATCATAAATTATTTCTAGTTGCAAAAATACTCATCTAATCTAAAAGCCATAATTTCCAGACACCATTTGCATGGAAAAGTTTCTATGTGGTGGAATTAGTTGAATAAAGTTGAGCATATTAATGAGAGTAGGATCACTTGGAAGAATTTCAAGAGATATTTTCAGAAGGAATTTCTTTCAGAACAATACTAGGAAAAGAAGATGCAAGATTCGTTTGAACTCGGGTTAGGGAGGATGATCATGGAATAATATGAAAATAAGTTCTTAGGATTGTTGAAGTATGTGATATTTATCAAGGATGAGAAGGTAAATATACAGAGGTTTTTGAGTGGAATTCCATCATTTTATAAGGAGAAGATTTAATATGATGATCTAAGAACTTTGACAGAGACCATAAGAAAGGTTAAGTTCTTGTGTGAGCATGGCAAAGGAAGAGAAACTTTGAAAAAGTATTGGAAGGACAAGAAGAAGGATAATTTTGATCAAAGAAGGAAGGGATTCAAACCTACTTTCAACAAAAACAACCATAATAAAAATCATAAATACCAGTGTGCTAACGATAAATCCAAGAGGGAAGACTCCTCGAGAAAAAGGGGAATACCACCAATCAAGTTTTGGGGGTGCAAAGAGGATCACATGTACAAGGATTTCCCTCATAGAGAAGAAAAAATGAATACCATGCACAACATCCAAGAGGAAACTATAGTAGAATACATGGGAAGAAGTATTCCAAGAATATATGTAGCCTTAGAGGATCTAAAAGTAGAATACCAATATCATATAATCGAAGTGGAAGGTAAGATCATTAATTAGACTGTTGCTATTTTAATTGACTCTAGAGAAATCCGTTTTTACAATGATCCTAAGGTATTTGAAATATCACATTTGGAGAAAATTAAGATCAAAAACTCAAGTTTGGTTCATCTAGCCATTGGAACCAAAAGAAGGACCAATGAGATAGTCATAGGTTTTCCAATAAATTTAAATGGATTAAATGGAGTTGTTGATATGAATATCATACGATTAAGATCTTATGATATCGTGATCAGGATGGATTAGTTGGAGAAGAATCATGTTTTCCTATATTTTCATGACAAGACATTTACATGGCTTGATCGAGAAGGAAAACAAATCATTGTGAAAGGAATTCCGAGACCCATTTCTATAACGGAGATTCCATCCTTAGAGATGAAGAGATGTTTTAGGAAATGTTTTCTATTGTATGTAGCTCATGTAAAATAATCAAAAAAGACAAAAGGACCAAGCCTTGAATATTTTTTAGTATTACAAGAGTTTGAAGATGTATTCCAAGAAATACCAAGATTACAACCAAAGAGGGAGATATATTTCTCTATTGATTTAGTACCAGGATCTTACCCAATATTAGATATTCATAATAGAATAAGTACGCCATAACTAAAATAATTACAAATGTAGCTGGAAGAATAGTTGAAGAAAGGCTACATACACCCCAAGTGTTTCACCTTGGGGAGCACCAATACTCTTTGTTAAAAATAAGGATGGAACATTGAGGTTGTTTATTGTCTTTAGACTGTTGAATAAATAGATTGTGAGGAACAAATACCCTCTACCTAGAATTGATGACCTCTTTGATCAACTAAGAGGAGAAAATATATTTTCAAAACTAAGTTTTAGATCAGGATACCACCAGGTAAGAATCAAGGAACAAGACATTAGTAAGATAACCTTTAGAACCAAGTATGGACATTATGAATTTGTAGTGGTTCCATTGGTACTGACCAATGCACCAACTATATTTATGTTCTTAATGAATGGCATATTAAAAAATTATCTGGTTAAGTTTGTCATTATATTCATGAATGACATACTTATCTATTCTAAGTCTAAGGAAGAGCATAAACATCTCTTGAGATTGGTGTTTCAAGTACTCGGGGAACATCAGTTGTGTGCCAAGCTAAGAAAGTGTTATTTTTTCCGAGGAAAAATCCATTATTTTTGGAACATTGTTTCAGAAGAAGGTATAACAATAGATACAAAGAAAATCGAAGCCATTAGAGGGTGTCCAAAACCAAAGAATGTTTTAGAATTCAAATCTTTTATGGGATTAGTCAAATACTATAGGAGGTTTATAGAAGGGTTCTCTAAGATTTCTCAACCCATCACTTATTTACAAAAGAAGGGAACTAAGTTTGTATGGAAATTAAAGTGTCAAGAGAATTTTTTAATTTTGTTGAAGGAATTACTTACTAGTGCACATGTTTTGAAGATTGCTAAACCAAATGAGAATTTTATGGTTTTTACAAATGCATGAAAAGAAGGAATTGGTGGATTCCTCACTCAAAATGGGCATGTTATTATTTATGAGTCTAGAAATATTAAGGAACATGATAAAAAATATTCCACACATGATATGGAGCTTGCTTCCATAGTTCATGCCTTGAATATGTGGAGGAATTATTTAATGGAGAATAAATTTGAACTAAGAACATACCATAGTGGTCTAAAGTACCTTTTTGAAACAACTAACATTGAATGCTAGGCAGACAAGATGTTTGGAATTTTTAAGTGAGTATGATTTTGACATCAAGCATATCAAGGGAAAGGAAAAAAAAGGGGGTTGATGCACTCAGAAGAAGGGTACATATTATGCATACTACAATCAATAGTATGCATTGGTCATATTTAAAGAGGAAAATTTTGGATGTTGTTGTTATAGACTCACATTACCTACATGTAAAAGAGAACTTACAACATGAAAATATACAACATAAAATTAAAGAGTATGAGATGAAGGAAGATGAATTAATTATGCATAAAAATTGAATTTGTTTTCCTAGTTTCATAGAACTTAGGAATTTGGTATTAATGGAAATGCATAATGTTCCATATACCGGACATCCTAGTTACCATAAAACAATTGAAGCAGTAATAAGAAAATTGTTTTGGCCTAGTATGAAGAAGGATGTTGAAAATTACATTTCCAGATGTATGGAATGTCAGAGAGTGAAGGTTGATCACAAACACCCAATGGGTTTGCTATAGCCATTACCAATTCCAGAGAAGAAATGGGAAGTGGTAACAATTTATTTTATCACTATATTTCTCAAGACAACAAGGCAACGTAACTCAATAATGGTAATTGTTGATAAATTGAAAAAAATTATCATTTTGTTCCTATGAAAACGACTCATACAACAACTAATATTGAAAAAAATTACATGAGGGAGATTTCTAGGTTGCATGGAATACCTAAGGAAATTGTCTCAAACAAAGATACAAAGTTTACTTCAAACTTTTGGAGGGGATTATTTAAAGGGTTTGGTATAAATATGAACTTTAGTACAACATGCCATTCACATTCAGATGAGCAGAAAGAGAGGGTCAACCAAGTAATTGAATACATGTTGAGAATGTATGTGATGGATAAGCCAACTAAGTGGGAATATTATTTGCATTTGGTTGAGTTTTCCTACAATAGTGGATACCAAGATTTGTTGAATATGAGCCCATTTGAATATTTGTATGGTAGAAAATGAAATACACCAGTGAGTTTGGACAACCTAGAAGACAAATTGGTACTTAGGACAGAGTTTCTCAAAGATATGGAAGACCATATGGTTAAAATTAAACACAATTTGAAGGAAGAACACGATAAAAAAAAGAGTTATGTAGATAAGAAAAATACATCTAGAGAGTTTAAAGTAGGAGAGCATGTGCTTTTGAAAGTGAATCCCAAGAAGAGCTCATTAAAATTGGGCACTTGTACAAAGATAACATTAGATTTTGTGATCCATTTGAGATATTGGAAAGAATAGAGTCAAATGCATACATGCTTGCATTGCTTTCTTTCATGAATGTGCATAATGTATTATGTGTATCCTTGATAGAAAATTATGTGCATGATCATAAGTATGTGCATGATACTAACCATGTTATTGATTAGAATTTGATTCAGGTGGAGACAAAGGGAGACTTTCAAGTCCATACAGTGCACATATTTGACAGAAAGGTCAAAGTCCTCTAGAATCGAGTCATAGAACTGGTAAAGTTAAGTGGACCTGCTACAATCCTAAATATGCTACTTGGGAACATGAATATGCCATGCAAGCAAACTACCCGTGACTTTTTGGAAGAATTTTGAAATTTTGGATTTTGGTTTTGTATATGCATTGAGGATCATGCCAATAATAAGGTGGAGGGGAATGTAATACCCCAGTTTTGAGTCCATATATTAATAATCTATTTTATTTATTTGATGAAAGGTCGAAGTGACTAAACAATTGAAAGGGGAAAGAGTGCCTAGGAAATGTAATACTTTGATCATTATTAATAATAAAATACATCACTAGCCGCAAGATGGACAAGGACAAGATGGATATGATTCCACAAGAGAGAGGGGAAGTTGAGGGGATAAGCCTTTACATTTTTTAAAATTATTTTTGTTTTACCCACCTTGGAATTTTTGAGGGTAAGAGGGAGTTACGTGAGCTTCTTGGGGGAAGGCCACATTATGCTTTTGATATTTAATCTTGGTTCTTAATTGTCTTGGGGGTTGGCCATTCATTCTTACTCAAAATTAATTTTTGGAGGTGTTCCTCTCTAATTCAATCTTCTACGCATTCTTAGTTTTTCATGGGGAAGGGGAAAAAAAATTGAAGGGAAGCAACCATGGTTGGCTGGTTATAATTAATTATTGATTATCCAAAAAAGGGAGGGATGCTTATGGGCATGAGAATAATGGTAGTCAAGAGAGAACTATCCATAGCTAGGAATCCTAATAGTTTATGGCATTGATATTTCCTAACTAGAAGCACTATATCCCTCGAACGAGGTGGACAACCTGAGGGACTGGAAGGAAGTGAAGGGGATTCATTCTCTTTGGGTGGTGTAGGCTAAAGGAGAAGAGAACCAGTAAACTAGATTTGGTTGTGTGTTTGAGAAACCTATGAGAGCTGGATTGCTCATTGGTTTTGGAATCTGAGTGTCATCCTGAGATCTATACTTATGGATTCATAGCCTTGGCTCGGGGGTGATCTATTGTTGATACTTGGAACACCAATATCTATTTCTGGGTAGAATTTCCTTGTTCTGTAGCCAGTTGGTGATTGGTTTATCTAAATAAAAGTTATATTTGTCATGTTTTTCTCTATTTGTATATTTATTTCCATTGTGTATTAATTATTATCTCTGAGATACGTATTTATAATGTGCATGCTTGCTAGTTATTGATGTGCATGGCATATGGTTCATTCATTTTTTGGTGTATCATGAATCTTGATTATTCAATGTGTTTCCTACATGCTTCATTATTAAATAATTGGTTTCATAAACTTGAAATCATCCCAAGAGGGAGAATTTATAAGTACACAAGCAATGGGTGTGTTTCAGATCAAGGCATAGAGAAAATCATTTTGGGTTTGTTGTTTTGGGTATGTCACAATATTGATGGAGGGTGGTGGGATGTTGTAGTCGATGTACAACATCTTTGGATACAAATATCTTTGGATTTCCATTATCGAGTATGATGGTGGACACTTGGTCCTTAATTTGGTAATTGTGAGTATGATGGTTGCCACTTGGTCCTTAATTTGGTAATTGTGAGTAAACAAAAAGGTATTAAACTAATTGGTATTGTCTTGGATTTAAAGAAGGAGATATGGATAAGGATTATGGTTTTATTAAGGATATGATTTCAACATATTTTTGGGAAGACGATGTTGTGAAGGATTCAACATACTCATCATGATATTGATCAATATATATTGATTTCAAGGTAGTGTGACATTTCAGGACACTACATTTAACAATAGAATTATTGTGGATCTTATGGAAATGGAATCCTTGGTTTTTTCTAAAGGATGAATGGCCAAAAATTTAGGGTTTTGAGGTTGATTGAGGAAGGGAGGCATACTAGATTTAAGGTTTTAAGGATTAGTGTTTGGAAATGAATTGGGATTATGGGAGGGTTTGACATGAGGGCACCTCTCTACTTTTCTTTCAACATCCAAGGCACAAATAAAGGTTTTATGAAGGGAAATACTCTATAACAACATAACCCCAACACAAAAAACATTTAGTAATCTAGAATTAAAATTGAGAATTATTTCCTCCTCTAAGTATTGAATTTGTAAAAAGCATTTAGTAATCTATAGTTAAAATTGAGAATTATTACCTCTGTAAATATTGAATTTGTAGTTGTATCTAAATATGTGTGAATACCTCAATATATTATTGTACTATTTGGTCAATCACTACACATGATATGGAAAGGTAGCGTGAAGGGTGAAAAAGTTGTTGGAGTTCTTCATAAAAGGCCTTCCAAGTAGTGATTGGTTGTGTAAAATATTTGTATGTAGAAATATGTATTTATAGGTTTGGACTACAACCAAGTTTAAGAAATTCCTTCTAAATGGATTTTAGCCAAGAGTAATGTATTACCCTAGTTTTGAGTCCCCGGATTATTAATGTATTTTGTTTATTTGATGAAATGCCAAAGTGCCTAAACAATTTAAAGAGGTTGAAGTTCCTAGGAAATGTAATAAATTGATCATTATTAATAATAAAATACATCGATGGATGCTAGAAGGACAAGGACAAGAGTTATAGGGGGCCATGATTCCACGAGAGAGGGGGGAAGTTGAGGGGATAATCCTTTACACTTTTAAATTATTTGTATTTTACCCACCTTGGGATAATCATTCTTACTCAAAAATTCGTTTTTGGAGTTGTTCCTCTTGAATTAACTTTTCTTGTCATTCTTAGTTATTCACGGGGAAGGGAAAATGAATTGTTGAAGGAGAGAAGCCATGGTTGGTTGGATGTAGTTAATTACTTATTATTCCATGAGGTAATGGATGTTTCTGGGCATGATAATAATTACATTTGAGAGAGAATTGTCCAAAACTCATAATTGTGGGAGTCTCCAACATTGATATCTCCTAACCAGAAGCACTAGAGCCTTGGAAAGAGGCGGATAGCCCGAGGGACTATGTGGCAGTGAATGGGGTTCATTTTATTTGGGTGGTGTAGGATGAAGAGGAAGAGAGTTGGTGTAATTTATATTTGTATGTGTTGAGATACTCCTAAGATCTTGATTGCTAACTAGTTTTGGAAACTGAGTTTTGGTCTAAGATTCTTCCTTGTGGATTCATATCCCTGGCTCAGCGGTGACCTATTTTTGAGACTTGGAAAAAAGTGTCTAAGGTTGGGTGGAACATGCTTGGTATGCATCTAGTTGGTGATTGGTTTTATTAAAGATAAGTCCGCTTTGTCATGGTTATCTCTATTTGTGTAATTATTTCCACTGTGCATTATTATTATCTCTGAGTTATGTTTTAATAATGTGCCTTCTTGATGGTATTTGTTGTGCATGGAATATTGTTTAATCATTTCATAATTTAACGTGAATCTTTAGTATTGTATTTTTTATTTCATGCTTCATTATTTAGTTGTTGGTATCATACTTTTGAAATGAGATCAAGAATTTTTGATATTGACGAGTATGGGCATGGTTCGGCCTATGTTGGTGGATGGGTACATCATAGATTGATATCAAAGCATTCTTGAGAGTGTTTTGAGGTAACTTGAATTATTTGGGTGGATGGGTATGTTACAAATTGGTATTAGAGCTATTGGTTTACAACATCAGGCCTTCAACGGCCTACTAGAGAACAAAGGTTGCTTGGGTGAGTTTCTTTAGAGTGAGATGCATTAACCACTGGAAACAATGTTAGAGTGGATATTTTATGATTAAATGTTGTTCTTATAGCCACAAAAACCATGCTCTAGAGATCCTCCATGGCCTTGACCTCCCCATGATATCTTCCTTCACAATTTGGGTAGAAAAAGCAACAGTTATGCCCCTTAGAAAACCATTTATCAAGAATCATTGATTAATACTTTGCATGGTTTCCCCATAGTATATATGAAATGGGGAATTTTGTTTTCTATCCCACATGCATGCAGAGGAAGGTCGTATAAATGTTTTATAAGTTAAAGGGAACCTTATGTTATTTTTGTGTGAAATAAAAGCCATGGAACCCTACAGATCCCACGTGCAATGTAAAATTTTGGTTGAAGGTTCTGGTGGGTCAATACCTCAAGTATGAAATATTGAAAGCATACAATAGTGTCCAATGTGGGGAGATGATACTCAATATCTTAGTGGGTTACTTCCCTGTCAGTGGTCACATCGATGTTGTGTCATCTAGCACATGTGGAAGGGGTTAACATGGAGGCCACATGTTGGTGACATCATGGTGATGAAGAATTCCACGAGGGATGATAGGTGTCAATTTTAGGTTGGAACAACACAAGTGTGGGGCCTTGGTCGACCATAATCCATGGTTCAATGTCGATGAATCTCAATCATCAAATCTAAGTTCCAAGAGATCTCAACCATTGGTCAGGCTCAGGAGGAAGTCATGCCCCAAATATCGGAGTATTAGGCCCCAGAGGATTCCAAACCCATTCCTTAAGAATTTTTGATAACCTGTTACCCAATAGGGCATGGTTAAAGGGATAATGTTCCAATCTTTTTGGATTGCAAGCAGATGAAGCACGTGTGGATGACATTAGGGTGACATCATGATGATGTAATTGAGTCAATGAGAAGTGGATAGGTTGCAGTATAGGATTGGAGGAGCTCTATGAAGGTGATTACATGTCAAGAGAACATCGTGCCACATGTCAGTACAGGTGGCAGGTCAAGCTTGTTCCACATGTCCAGGGTGCCAACAGGACTATTGGCTATTAAATATTGGGTGCTCGGGGGTATAATGAAATGAATTACCCATAGGGGGGAGATATGTTGATGTAATGATATTTTGTGGGACAATATTGGATATCGGTAGATTGATGAGCAATGTTGAATGAAAAAACGTCGAGGGCTTGGTGGGTCGATGCCAGGTGGGTGCCACTTAAATAGTCACATACATATCAGGTAGTTCCACGTGGGTGCCACATGGACATGAGGTGGTTTTGGAAAAGGAAGGCTTGAAAAATTCAGTAGGGAATAACTTTTTCCTCGGAGATTGAAATTGGGAAAACGAATAGTCATTATAAAGTTCTCAAAGAAAGGAATCTCGTTATACACCTAGAAAATTTTTCTAAGTAGTAGATATTATTGTCAACTCAGAAGAAGATGATTGTTGGCCTTATGTTAATTAATATATATATATATATATA
>JZKD02S1891127.1:59179-99516 GCA_000966675.3 Picea glauca
TTTTATAATATTTTTCCATAAATGTGTATCCCTGTTTATTCTTTTTATCGAACATAAATGATGTTGTATACACACTTTATTGCATAATTAAAAGTGTAAACACGTCAATTCAAGATAAGAATGCATATTTTGGGAAATGGAGGAAGGAGAGGGAGCCTTCAATCATGAAATAGAAGCAAAAGGTCAAAATATCAATGTTGGGAGGCAAAGATAGAATCTAATGGTCACCAGAGAAGATTGGAACCAGAAACATTGATAGAGACTGTAAGAAGTTTGAGAATATAAGTATAGAGTTGCAAAGTAGATAATGAGAAGATGATGAAATAATATAATTAAATAAATTCACAAATGATGCAAAGCCTAAATCAGTTGCAAAGTCAAGTAAGGAATGGATTAGGTTTAAGACAAGGGGAAGAAGGAAGGAAGTATGAAATAAGATATAAATATAGAAGAGTCAATAATTCAAGAAGGGTCAATGGAAATCATAGACATCACTCACCTCCTTAATCATCTAGGTAGTCTTATGCATTTGAGGATTTAAGGATCAATCTAGAGTTGTCTCCTGTTAGAAATCAAAGAAGAAGACATCGGAGGGATGGTTTATAAGGATATTTGAGGAATATTAAGCCACCATATTTTGATGGTGAAAGAGAAATGGAATATGATGTCAAAGTCTGGTTTCTTGGAATCAAGAAGTATTTTCAGTTGCACAATTATTCTTCTAATCTAGAAGAAAAAATTACCACGTACCATTTGCATGGAAAATATTCCCTGTGGTGGGATCAATTAAAGAAATTTTAACAAATCAATGAGAACATGATCACTTGGAAGCAGTTCAAGAGGTATTTTCAAAAGGAATATCTTTCAGAACACTACTATGTCAAGAAGATGCAAGAGTTCTTTGAACTTAATTTTAGGAGCATGACCATGGGAGAATATGAAAATAATTTTCTGGGATCGTTGAAGTATGTGGAATTCATCAAGGATGAGAAGGTGAAGATAGAGAGGAGTTTGAGTGGACTACCATAATTTTATAAATAGAATATTCAATATGATGAGCCCAGAACTTTGACAGAGACCATTAGAAAGGATACGTACATGTATGAGTAGGGAAAGGGAAGAGAATATTTACATAAGTCTTCGAGGGGTAAGCAAAAGGAGAAATATGATCATAGAAGGAAAGGATTTAAACCTCCCTTCAACATAAATATTCCTAATAAAAATCAACAAGATTTGACTTCTAAGAATGAATCCAAGAGGGAAGACTCCTTGGGAAAAAGGGGAACACTACCAATCAAGTGTTGGGGATGCAAAGAAGATCACATGTACAAGGATTTCCCTCAGTAAGAATACAAAATGAATACCATGCACAACATCCAAGAGGATACTATAGTAGAAGACATGGGTAGAATGTTCCAAGAATATATGCAGCCTTAGAAGATCAACAAGAATAATACAAATACAATATGATCAAAGTGGAAGGTAAGATCATTAATCACCCTTTTTTCTATTTTAATTGATTCAGGAGAAAACTATGGTTACATTGACCCTAAAATAGTGGAGAGAATACATTTGGAGAAACGTAATATTGAAAAAACAAGTTTGGTTTGACTAGCCATTGGAACCAAAAGAAGGATCAATGAGAGTGTTATAGGTTTTCCAGTAAAATAAATGGAATGAGTATTAATTTTGATCTTAATATCATACCATTAGGATCTTATGACATCCTAATTAGAATGGATTGGCTGGAAAAACACCATGTTTTCCTAAACTATCATGACAAGACATTTACATGTCTTGATGAAGAAGGACAACATAGCATTGTGAAAGAAATTCCAAGACCCATTTCCATAAGGGATATTTCATCCTTACAGCTGAATATATTTTTTAGAAAAGGATGTCAATTGTATGCAACTCATATTAAGGAACCAAAAAAGACAAAAGGACCAAACCTTGAATATTTTACATCATTGCCATAGTTTGAAGAAGTATTCCAAGAAATACTCGGATTTCCACCAAAGAGGGAGATAGATTTATCTATTGATATAGTACTAGGGGCTTCCCCAGTGTCAAAAACTCCTTACAGAATCAGTACACCGGAATTAAAAGAATTAAAAATGAAGCTAGAGAAATTGTTGAAGAAAGGGTACATGGGCCCAAGTGTTTCACCTTGGGGAGCACTAGTACAATTTGTTAAAAAGAAGGATGGAACATTAAGGTTGTGTATTGACTTTAGAAAATTGAATAAAGTCACTAAGAAGAACAAATACCCTCTACCTATAATTGATGACCTCTTTGATCATATAAGAGGAGAAAATATATTTTCAAATATAGACTTGAGATCTAGATACCACTAGGTAAGAATCAAGGAAGAAGACATCAGTAAGACATCCTTTAGAACCAAGTATGGACATTATGAATTTGTAGTGGTGCCATTTGGACTGACCAATGCACTAGTTGTATTTATGTGCTTAATGAATGGCATATTCAGAAATTATTTGGACAAGTTTGTCATTGTGTTTCTAGATGACATACTTATCTATTATAAATTGGAAGAAGAACATGAACACCACTTGAGGTTGGTATTTCAATTGTTGAGGGAGAATCAGCTATATTGCAAGCTTAGTAAGTGCTCTTTTTACGAATAGAAGATCCATTATTTCGGGAACATTATTTCAAAACAAGTCATAACAGTGGATCCAAAGAAGTTTGAAGCCATTAGAGGATGGATATCACCCATGAACATTTCAAAAGTCAGGTATTTTGTAGGATTATACATATACTACAATATATTTATAGAAGGTTTCTCTAAGATTGCTCGTCCCATCACTTCTTTAAAAAAGAATGGAATTAAATTTGAATGGAAAACAAATTGTGAAGAGATTTTTTATTTGTTGAAGGAATTACTTACTAGTGCACCTATTTTAAATATTGTTGAAGTAAATAAAAATTTTATAGTTTTTACAGATACATACAAGGAAGGACTTGAGGGACATGAGAGTAATTATGCCACACATGAGAGGAAATATTGAAGAGCGTGAGAGGAATTATGCCACACATGATTTGGAGCTTACTGCCATAGTTCATGCATTGAATATGTGGAGGCATTATCTCATGGGAGGGAGATTTGAATTAAGGATGGACCATAGTGGTCTGAAATAAATTTTTGAGAAACCAACTTTGAATGTCATGAAAACAAGATGGATGGAATTTTCAAGTGAGTGTGACTTTGACATAAATAATATCAAAGGAAAAGAAAATAAAGTTGTTGATGCACTCAACAAGACAGTACATCTCATGCGTGCTACATCCATTAGTATGCATAGATTATATTTAAAGAGCATAATTTTAAATGTTGTTGATAAATACCAAATTACCTATAGGTAAAAGAAAACTTACAACAAGAAAATGTAGAAAAACAATTCCAAGGGAATAAGATCAAAGAATATGGACTCCTTATGCATAAAAATAGAATTTATGTTCCTAGTTCCCGAGAACTTAGGAATTTGGTATTAAAATAAATGCATAATGTTCCATATGCTAGACATCATGGTTACCAGAAAAAAATATTGCAGCATTAAGAAGCCAATTATTTTGGCCTGGAATGAAGAAACGTGTTTTTTATTACATTACTATATGTATGAAATGTTAGAAAGTGAAAGTTGAGCATAGACAATGAAAACATGTTTTCTACAACAATTCCCAATTTCAGAGGAAAATTGGAAGTGATAACCATTTATTTTATAACTAAATTGTTGAGGACATCAAGGAAACATGATTCAATAATGTTAGTTGTTGATAAGTTGACAAAGGTTGATTGTTTTATTCCTTTGAAAATGAATCATACAATATCTAATATTGCATAAATTTACATGAGGGAAATTGCTAGATTGCATGGAATACCTAAGGAAATTGTCTCAGACATATATACAAAGTTTACTTCAAATTTTTGGAGGGGATTATTTAATGGATTTGGTACAATTATGAAATTTATCACAACATATTATCCACAGTTAGATGGGAGTACAGAGTGAGTCAACCAAGTAATTGGATACATGTTGAGAATTTGTGTGATAAGTAATCCATCCAAGTGGGAAGATTACTTTCATTTGGTTGAGTTTGTCTATAATAATGGGTATCAAGCTTCATTGGTGATGAGCCCATTTGAATCTTTGCATGGTAGAAATGAAATAATTCAGTGATTTGAGACAACCCAATATATAGAGTAGTACTTGGACTAGAATTTCTCAAGGATATGGAAGAATAGATGTTTAGAATTAAGAAGAATTTGAAGTTAGCACAGGATAAATAGAAGAGTTATGGAAAAAATAACAGGAAAATACATAACTTAAAGTGGGAGAGTATATTATTTTGGAAGTGAATCCCAAGAAGAGCCCATTGAATTTTGGAACTTCTACAAAGCTAGCATCCATATTCTGTCATCCATTTGAGATATTAGACATAATAAGGCCAGTTGCATATATGCTTGCATTTCCTGCTTCCATGAATGTGCATAATTTATTTCATGTGTCCTTGTTGAAAAGGTATGTACATGATCCTAACCATCTTATTGATTAGCATTTGATTTAGGTGGAGCCAAAGGGATACTTTTAGGTATACCCATTGTGCATATTGGACATAAAATTGAAAGTACTCTGAAATCGAGTCATAGAGATGGTAAAAGTTCAATACACCTACTATGGTCTTGAAGATGCTACTTGGAAGCATGAAGATTCCATGTGAGCAGAGTACCCACGACTTTTTGAATAATTTTGAAATTTTTATTTATGATTTGTGTATTCACCAAGGACAGTGCCAAAATAAGGGGGAGGGAAATGCAATACCTCGGTTTTGAGTCCCCATATTATAAATGTATTTTGTTTATTTGATCAAATATTGGAACATAGTTACCAACTTAACGAGAACTCTACAGAGTTCACTTTTTTGGGGGGGTCACATTTATTACCCTACTTTTCAAAATGGTGCTAGCGGTAGCACCCGCCCTCCCTTTTTAGGTGGTTTTTCAATATTTTTAAATTTTTTGATCCACAATGTTTCCACATTATGTTTTTAAATGCTTATTTTTCATCTATTTTCAATTTTTTCTAAATTTGTTTTTTTTCAATGGTGTTTTTAGTCATTTTTCCATGCTTCTTTCATTCTTAAAAATATTTTTTACCATTTACTTTTTTGAAATTACCATTTTTCATATAATTGTGTCTCCTTAATTAATTTATTGTTTCATACTTTTAAAATATAGTGGAAAACACTATTTTTTACACATCGTTTACCTTTACTTCAATACATAGAAAATAATTGTAGTTAAATAACACTATTTTTTTATATTTAGCAAACAAATATACATGTTACAACCATATATATTACAAAAACTATGCATTTTGATACCTGTTCATTTAAAATAACATGTCAAATAAAGATTTTTTGTGGACATAATTGAACAAAAAAGTTAAAAGTTTATAAAAAAATAACCAGTTTTTCCATATTTTTATACATTTGAAGTTAAAAAATGACAACATTTAATAAAATTGAGCATCATCTTTAAGGGCGTCATAAAACTAATCAACAATATCATATATCCCAAATTCACCATTCTCAACAGACACATTATCATCTTCTTCGACATCATTTTGTGCTTCCATTGTATCATTTTTCTCTTCCATTGGGTCTTTGATATCCGCAAGTTCTCCAAAGTGATCATTTTCAATCATTCCTCCTAATGGTACTTGAGGTTCCTTTGACATTTTTTCCACCTTTGATTCATTAAAATATCCTTTCCTCAAGCCAACTTCTTGCATTTTGTTACGAGGGAAATCTCTTTATGGCATGGGTTGAACCACAATAGATGGAATGACCCGTAGAAATCAAATCTAATACCAAGTATGTTATATAAATGAAATGCTAACAAGACAAGGCCAAGAGCCTACCTTGTCTGGACGTTCGATGAACACCATTGTTGAGCACACAACTCAAAGATTTATACATGAAACTTGTCCTCAACAACCAAGATACATAAGCATATGGTGGTAATATATAATTTTAGCATATAGATTAGCATAATCCATTAACATACATGACAAATACACACATGGAATAATAATTCAAATATTTGCAAGATATCAATTGGATGAGAAAACAATATTTCTATTAAAATAATCAGTAGAAGTATATAGGTGACAAACTTCTATAACAACACATATCGAAACCGAGAAACTAAGTCTCTCTATCTAGGCCTCCACCACTTCAATCCTCCACAAAAGGAAAGATCATATAAAGGACTCAATGAGGTTCTCCATCACAAAGAAGGAAGAGATTGGGAGTTGAACAAGGAGTTCATTCTTTCAAGGACAAAGGGATGTAGACTCAATATGAAGTGAAATTTCTCTAGACTGTATTTTCTCTCAAAGTTGAATTGTTGAATCTCTTTCAAGGCTTGCATATGGCTCAATTTATAGACTTGAAAGAGATTCAACAATATGTACTCATAAGACTATAGGTCTCATTTCTAGAATAGATGAGTTGAAGTCAATGGAAGGAGAGCTGCTGAAAGGAGAGCATTAGATAATATCTCATCATTCATTGTGAGGTACAAATAAATAGCTTGATGGTTAGGAGGAACTTGGATGAATAGGATGTTCATGAACCAATGACCCTGTGCGTCTCCCACATGCACTTGATGTAAGTAGTGCACAAAAGAGACCCTTTGAATAACAACCAATAAGAAAAATTGCTGACAAAGGAGAGGAAACCACCAATAAGGATAATAGCATCCAATACATTGCACAAATCCCAATGTGTGAATAGATGTCTTTCCCTTGAACATAATAGAAACCTCCCAGTCAATGACCAATGAGGAGATGTCAACTGTTGGGTTCAAGGTTACCTACCCATAATGAAAGTAGGACCAGGGTGCATGGTAGGACTACAACTTCATGTGACTCTGAGACACACTGAGGGTATGGTCAACATGCAAAGTCAAGAGTTCTGAGAAATGGACAACACAGGCTTACATACTTCCTTTGAACAAGAGCATGAGACATATGGATAACTCAGGCAGCATAGACTTGATGATAAAACTTCATGATGTAGGAGGCATCATTAAACTCTCCATAGGGACTGAAAGAATAACCAGTCAGAGGAGTAAAATCTAAGTAACGAGATCCGATTCCTAAGGTAATGCTAAATCCAAACTTTGGATGATAGTGGAATCAAAATTTTGTGTTATGTTCAAAGGAAACATGCCTGTTGTCGATATGAGATAATATTATTTTCCCACCCGTCTTTTTTTGTTTTTTCATAGGAAAAGAAATGCTATGATACAGGAGAGGAAACGAGTGTCGCGAGTAATAAACTAGCTCCAAAAAGTGTAACATACTTATTCTCAATGAAATTAAGTGCATGCGGGTCATGGAAACTTGAGAGTATGTTTCCTCTTAGGGAATAGGGTGTCAAGTTGCAAAGGATATATAAAAGGATTTGCTTGGCTAGTGATGCAAATTGTTGAGGTAAGAGGCTTATAATGACAAAGCGAGAACTGGAAATAGGCTCGATACTACAAGAAGGATGATGGAATGTGATTACAACTTAACTCCAAAGAATGTCATTTTTTTATACTTACTCCCCTAGGCCCAAAAAAGTATAAAATAATACCCACAAGAACTCTTCTAGCCAATGGTGACTAGAGTATTCATTTTCGTAAGTAGTCTACTTGGTCCAAAAAAGGGTTAAACTTACACCAAATAGATGTCCTTTCAAATCCATTTAACGAGTGTGAAAGAGACAAGTTCACTCAACAATCTTTTTTGTTTGTAGAGAGTCGAAAAAGAGCTTAACCAAGACTCAGGGGGAGTCCCATAGGTAACAGTCAGAATGCTTGTGATTAAGAATATGGGGTTCAAACTCAAGGTCATATTGGAACTATAAGGAAATATCATTCCTATGGAATAACTTCTGCATGTGCACAAAATAACACAAAGGTTCTAACTAGGGCACCTATGTTCGGTAAGCCTCTACCACTTAATAACGACAATTCTAGTAGCAGTAGGAAGGTTTTGTGTCACTAATAAATGGGTTCATACCTGGGGTGTATCAATCACTATCATAGGATGATGCAAGAGTGCAATATAGAGTGAAAAAGTATCCTATATGTCAGTGAAAGAATATAACTGTTGAAGGCATGAACATGCGATATGATGCTGGAAACCGCAAAAAATCATGGACAAAACCACCAAAAACCAATTCTTTCCACTGCACTATTAGTCCATGAGGTAAAAAATTAGCACAAACTATATGAAGTGGGTAAAAAAATTCTATTAATGGTAAAAAATAGACCATTTTACCATACCATTTGAATTTTTTCACCCACATAGTGCATTTTAGGCCATTTTTCCCATGAACTTCAAGTGTTGATTGTGGGAGCTACAATCAATGGAATCAACAACCGTCTAGATCAAGTAACTGCCCATCCCCTCTACTTTAATTTCAATGGTTCAAATTTCAATTTTAGGCCCCATTGTTTTAATATTAGAGGGCATAATATGGAAATTAGGGTGTACGTGGGTGACAGTTCATCAGGTTGCGTATACAACCCCATATATGCGGAAAAAGAGAATATTGCCCACGTATATGTAGCCCTATATGCAAAACGTACCAAGTTATCCTACATACAAGTCCGTGAACACATTTTTGAAAGTTTTTGACTCAAAAAATGGCTTCTCCTTTGAAAGATGGTGATTGAATGGAGGGAGAGGGAGCATGAAGAGATGATTGTAGTAGTGGGAAGCGATGCAAGGGCCCAACAAGATTTAAAAATATGTGACCTTTATAAATTTTAGGCTCTCAAAGGGATGAGAGCTTAAGTGATCTTACTCCAGTTGCTAGTAAACTACTAGGATCTACAGACATAATCCTTCAACCTCGATGGGAAACCACTGAGGATTGAAGTGGACGATATATACTTCATCATAGGATTGTCTCACTAAGGTGAGGTAGTGAATCTCAAGGCCCGATGGGATGGGGATGGTATGACTATGGATGAGTACATTTCCACCCATTGTGTTGCAGGCACAGATAAAGTAGGGAGGCAACTCCCAATCAGGGTGATCAAGAACCTAATCTTAAATATCATCGTGCTTGTACTTATACAGATTTAAGGGTTGGCCTTATTGCACTAGGAATCAAGGCCACTCATGGTTTAATATGCAGTGGAATGTTTAAGACCCATTGTTTATGACTAGTGTACCTCACTTTTGGCTAACATGAGGAGATAGTTGTTGGATTGCAAACAAGGTAAAATGAGAAACTTTGTAGTTTTCATCTGTTCTTTGCATTTTTTTCTTTAAGAGGGTTCCAGGCTTGATCCCTAGAGTAGATATTATTCCACATGGATAGCGTGATACATCCATGTCATGGTGGACTCTCGTGAAGAGGCATATAGGAGGTGGCAAGGTGCCAACCCCCTACAATGATGAGTTCTTTTTCTGGTGGCACTGACAGGTCATAGACATTATCAAATACCCTTACAGTGGAATCGACTATAGAGGGAATATCGACATTCCTTTTCCACCAGGTTCCTCCTACGATGATATTGGTAGGAAATGTTTTTATATAATTCATTTTTTTTGTGTTTTTCAATAAAAATAAAAAACACAAATATTTTTGTATGGTATCAAGTATTAACATTTTATTTTCTACGTAGATGTAGGTCTGTGATGGATAGAGGGATTCCCAAGACATCGGTGGAGGAAACGAGGAGATGAGCTTGTAGGAGGAGATGCAAAGAGAGTGATAAAAAATTTGCAAGGGAACTTTTCTCGATTGACACACAAGATTCCTATGGTTCAAGTGGAGGATCTACCAGAGGCAATGTAGTGGTAGGTAGTGGGTGTACCCCGTGCATGGGTGTGACTCTTCTGTCATCTCGCAAACTCCGTAGTGTGCTATCATGATACACATTTGGTTCCATGGGCGTATATGCCATGGTCATATTATATACTATCCATATATGCATTTTGAGGGTGTGAGCCCCATTTTGTACTATGACACCATATTTTTTGAAAGGATGAAATATAAAAAAAATTGGTCCTCGGCTTCACTTATATATGTTACAATTGTTGGAGTTACTTCACACACACCTAGGAATTTTTTTTCCTAAGGTTTTTCATTGTTTATTAGTTATAATTAGTCATTATCCACTCTCCTATAATTTAGGGGAGAATGTTCCACCTAGAGAATATTCTCTTTCAATTGACACTTCAGTTTGACTAGTTGAGTTGAGTTTAGATGTTGCATTGGTTTTCTCACCATGAAACATTGGAATCATCACCATGCTAATTCGACCTTGCCTTGGTATCATGACCAGAGTGATGCATTAGCCTTGATTCCCTAAGTTAACTCCTCACTACTCTATGTTCAGTCAATTAATTGAAGACTAGTTGACTAGTTAACTCATCTAGGTGGTAGTTCACTCTCGTAATTGCCCGAAAGACTAGACTAGGTGGTAGTTTACTCTCGTAACTGTTGGTGTGTGTCTAGATCACTCTATACCACCACTATGGCTCATTAGTTACTCATGTATCCTATATCTATTGTAAATTATTCACTCCTTGAGTGTGGAATATGGTTAATGAGAATTCTTTCATTCTTTCTCTCCTTCTTCTTATTTCTCCAATTCTCTCTGCAAATGTGTATATTATTTTTTAGATAGATATATTATGTGTAGGTTCAACACATTTACATGGTATCAGAGCCGACAAACTGCTAATAAAAATCTACACCAAAAATTTTTGTAGGTACAAAAGAAATCCTAAGTGTGTGTGAAGTAACTCCAACACCCCCCCTGAACATCACTATGGTGAAAATAAAGATTGGGTCCCGGAAACAAGGCCATGTTAGGTACCCAAGTAAAAAAGATACACTGAAAATAAAGTGAGAAAAGAGGGAAATCAAAGGATTCAAGGATTCAGACTTAGAACATTTTCGAAGGATTCAAAGGATTTGACCTTTGTCCTTCCTAGAAGTTTGTTTCTTGGATCACTTTAACACTTATGAAAAGTTTTATTCCTCCCGATATTGGTCTCATGAAGACTTTGAATTCCCACGCACTCCTTGTGTTTCAAGTATTTTGATAAATTAGATACGAAGGATTTCTCGAAGAGAAGTTCCTGTCACCCTCTTGGCATTCTCATTTTCTGGTTCTTTGACTTCCTACAAAGCCCCTTCGACACTTAGTTGAATCTTGGATCTGTGCACTCCTTGCACAAGATATTTACGCAAGGTTTGAATTCTTGCAGACGACTGTGCATGCCTTGCATCAGTATCTTTGAACTCATTGCAAAGGGAAAGTTTCTTTCTATCTCTTCTGAGATTTGGAATTGAAACAAATCATGTTAACACTCTCCTTGCATTATGTGTGCACACCTTGCACCACTTCAATAGAAGAGAAACAATTGAAACTTATCCTAACATTCATAGTTCCTTCTACTCATAACAAAATTCATTCATTCATTCATGAAAACACAATAACAGGGAATTACAAAAAAATATCCACACCATGCATTGGGTCAATTTTTCTCTGTTATATTCATAAGTGAAAATGGCTACAACTGAAATCAAAACAAAAAATGAAAAACTTAGAAATCTCTTACTAAATTGCATCTATCTACCCTGCAGCCCACCTCATTTAGGCGTACAAAACTCTATTTATCTCAGAGGGCTCTTAGGGTTTCCCTTGGATACTTGTCTACATCATAACCTATCCTGACGACTATCCTATTCGAGTCACATTCTAGATCCGGAGTGGAAACTCCCACTTCACTCACGATCACTCAAGCGTGCCTCAAAATATTTTTCCAGTGCTGAGTTAAGGCATACTTCAAAATGTTTGCTACAACTACTAGCATTGAGATTTCGTACAGACTCCCAGACACTGATAGGTCCTGCTCTATGTGCTTTCCAGCGATGCTCCTGCATCATACTCCCCTTGAAAAAAATTCATGGACTCATGTCCATGAGTTCCTGCACCGATTTTCCATGCTTCTAGATATCAGCTTCATTTTTCCAACTGGAATCTTCTATTGGGTGTCCCTTCCACTTGACCAAATATTCAAAATAGGTCTTCCTCCTGGTCTTTTTTCCAATCCTCTGATCAACAATATTCTCCATCTATTGTTTTTCTGCTATAGGCATTTGTTTCTCCCACTGAATATTTTCTGGATCTTATGATCCCTCTGTGTCATCTTTCCTATAAGGATACAGGTCCAAAAAATTGAATATGGCCGATATGCCTACATCATCTAGCAGCTCATTCTCATAGGCATTTGCATCAAACTTCCTTAGGATCTTACATGGTCCTATATTCTTCATTTTTAACTTTTTATATATTCCCCTAGGGAACCTTTCTTTCCTGAGGTGTGCCAGAACATGATCTCCTACTTCAAATTGAAGTTCTCTATAATGTTGATCAGCTCTGCACTTGTACTCCTAGTTAGAACTTTGCAACTGTCCTCTAATCTGGCTATGGATATTTTTCATTTATGTAGCAAAGTCTTTTGTTCCAGCACTCCTAATATCACTTTGTTCCAAGTCTCTCAAATCAGATACTCCCTTGGGTTTAACTCCATACAATATCTGGAATGGGATCTTTTCAGTGCTCCTGTTCAGTGAATCGTTGTATGAAAATTATCCTTGTGGAAGAATCTGATCCCACTGGTTATGGTGTTCAGTAACCAGACTCCTCAACAAGTTTCCCAAAATTATGTTTACCACCTCAGTCTGTCCATATATCTGAGGGTGATAAGATGAGTTGAAGTACAAATCTTTCCCCAACTTCTTCCACACCGTTCTCCAAAAGTAACCAACAAATTTTGTGTCTCTATCCGAGACAATGCTTCTGGGTAGGCCGTGAAGTCTTACAACTTCCTTGAAAAATGGATTTGCAACATGTGTTCCATCACTAGTGTTTTGGCATGGGATAAAGTGTGCCATATTTGAAAATCTATCGACCACCACAAATGTGGAATCAAATCCTCTTTGCGTTCTTGGTAGTCCCAACAAAAAATCCATGCTTATTGCATCCCAAGGCCTCTCTGGTATTGGAAATGGTTGATACAATCCAGTGTTCTATCTTTTTCCTTTTGCATGTTGGTAGATTCTACATCTGTCCACAGACTTTATCACTTCTATTCTCATACCTAGCCAATGGTATGAACTTCTCAACTGTGCAAATGTTTTATCATGGCTAAAATGTCCATCCAATCCTCCATTATGCTTTTCCTTTATAAGGTTATCCCTCATTGAAAATTTTGGTATGCACAATTGTTT
This sequence comes from Picea glauca, assembly GCA_000966675.3. Taxonomy (NCBI): domain Eukaryota; kingdom Viridiplantae; phylum Streptophyta; class Pinopsida; order Pinales; family Pinaceae; genus Picea; species Picea glauca. The sequence goes on from JZKD02S1891127.1 coordinate 72,518, forward strand.
TCCCTTGAACAACAATTCCTCTTGAATCATATACTCTATCCACTAGATCCTATCTCTCAGAACAGGATTTGCACATGCTTCATATGCTTCCTTGAAATCTGTGTCATCACAATACATGTCCTTAAGGTGTTCAAACCCCAAGGTTTTCACCTGAAATTCTTGTAGAATAAAACATCTTTTTCTTAATGCATCAACAACCTTGTTAGCATTCCCAACAATATGTTTTATGACAAAAGTAAAATTTTGCATAAACTCAACCCATTTCGCATACCTCTGATTTAATTTTTTTTGTTTGGTTATGAATTGTAAAGCCTGGCTATTGCTATACAAGACAAATTCCTGTGGAACAAGGTAATGTCTCCATTTCTTCAAGGATTGAATTATGGCATAAGACTCCTTATCATAAGTGGATTACTTTCTCTTGGTCTCATTTAGCTTCTCACTGAAATATGCAACAAGTCTATTATCTTGGCTCAAAACTGCTCCAATTGCAACTCCACTTGCATCACATCTCACCTGAAATGTCTTTTCAAAATTAGGTAATACCAGAATTGGTCATTTTTTTATCTTCCCCTTCAGTATATTGAAGCTCCTCTCAGCCTCCTCTATCCATTTAAAATACTTATGCTTCTTCTTCACTGTATCCATCATTGGCGCACAAATTCCACTGAAGTATCTGATGAACTTCCTATAGAAGCTTGCTAATCCATGGAAGCTCCTTAACTCATACATGCTCCTAGGTGATGGCCATTATTTCATTTCTTTCACCTTCTCCAGATCCATATTCAGTTCATTTGAAGAGATCACAAAACCCAAGTAAATGAGTTATGTCTTCATAAAAGATGACTTCTTCAGATTTATCAACAGCTTCTTCTGTTGTAGTCTCCTCATCACTAGTGTTACGTGTATTAATTTCTCCTCTTTAGTCCCACTAAAAATTAGTATATCATCAAAATATACAACCACAAACTTGCTAATGAAATCTTTCAATATTTCATTCATCAGCCTCATAAAAGTACTCGAGGCATTTGTTAAGCCAAATGGCATAACAAGCCAATCATACAAACCTTCATTTGTCTTAAAGGTTGTCTTCCACTCATCACTTTCTCTCATCCTAATATGGTGATATCCACTTTTCAAATCTATTTTAGAAAATAAATTTTCTCCACTCAAATAGTCCATTAAATCATCCATTCTTGGTAAAGGAAATCTATACCTGATGGTGATCTTGTTAATGGCTCTTGAGTCTATACAGATTCTCCATCCTCCATCCTTCTTTGGACTCAACATAGTTAGTTATGCGCATGGACTCAAGCTCTCTCTGACCAAACCCTTATTTAACCATTCTTGTACTTGGTTCTTTACCTCCTCATTCTCTCGAGGTGTCAATATGTATGTTGCTTTGTTCAACAGACTTTATCCTGGTATTAAGTCAATATGATTATTGATACTTCTGATGGGTGGAAATGAGTTTGACAGCTCATCCACCACTATGTCAGCAAAATTATCCAACAATTACTAAACTTCTTCAGGAAAATCATCCATTGAATTACTTGTAAGGATAACCATGGGTTTCCTCACCACAAAAAATTGCATTTCATGTTCTTCCTTGAATTCTTCTAGGAGTTCCTTCCCGCTCATGAGAAGTATGCTCATGTTGGCTTCCTCCTTTCAGCCTGCAGTTCATCCCAACATAGTGCTTCATGTCCTTTTAGCATGGTGACAACCTATTTCACCCTTCTCTCTTCATCGACATCTTCATAGTCAAAATGTTTTTCCATGAATCTTATCCAATCCAGCAGCTCTTCAGCATCTAAATTGTCTTCATACATTGGGACCTTTATCTTGACTCTACCTCCCAATCTAGAAGCTTCTCTCAGCGAGCGTTCTTCGGAAACATCCTCTCCTGCAGCTTCTTTGACTTATACTTCTTTTCTCTCTACATCGCTGATGTCTCCAACATCAGGTGCTCTCCTCTGCATTGTCTCCATCACCTCTAATCTTGCACGGAGTTCTCACATCTCCCTTTCTACAACTCGATTGGCTAAAGGTGTTTCCGCTCGTCTCCTTGGTGGCATTTTGTTCACTGTCTATCACACACAAAGTATAACTTCGAGTTCTTCTGTCTCCTCTCCTTTGCCTACTATCTGCAAGAAAAAATTTAGCTCGGATACCACTTGATGCAAAACCCCCTTCTCTCCTAAGGGCTGCGCGACCTCCCGGTCTATGATCGATCAAGAAACTGATTCTGATTGACTCTGTAAGTCTCTGCTAGACCCCAAAATCACTTACATGGGTCCTTTCTCAAAATACGTAGGTCGTATGAGACCCACAAGACCTCTCCTTAGCGGTGTTCAAAACTCAATGCCAAACAGGCACTAGATTTTCTCTGGCTAAGCCCTTTCCTTTACGTGACCACGGTTGTGACCACTCGCCTAATCAAAAGGCACATCATGATTTGTCATATTGGGTCTTCACATGTGAGTCACCCTGACTCTCCCGACCTTTGAAATCCCAACAGGAGCCCAACACATGCTAGCCCCTCTATTCTCATTCATCGATGTGACCCTTCACTATGACCATGGACCAATCTTCTGAGCGCGTCATGATTTCACGTACCAGGAACTCCCGATGTGATTCACCTTTGTTCTTCGAAGGTCCGAACTCTCGATGCTTTAGATCTGATGGCCCAGATCCTCCCTTGATCTGACAACTCATATAAAATTGCACTCACTCCTGACTCCTAAAATGTCGATATTTCGGAGCACCAAATCAACAGATCACGCTCCTCTGGATCTAACGGCTACTATCAAATCGTGAACTCAAATTTTTCGAGTTCCTAGAACTCTTACTTCCGATTTCTCAAGTTGCGAACTCCCGACAAAACCAGATCTACAGTTCATCTCCCTCCTCCGATCAATGGCTCTGATCAAATTGTGATTTCATGATTTGTGAGTTCTTATAACTCTGCCTTTGACTTCTCTGAGTCACGAGTCAGTGAAATGATGGTATCTCACCACATGTCCCCCTTGTTGGATGGTTCCAATGATTTTGGGATTTTGTAACCCTGATCCTCATGTGTACTTTCAAAACTTATCGTTAGTACACTTTACCTTGATCTGGCGGCTATGATTCTTTTGTTCTCAGAACAAATGACTGAGATATTTCCCCCTCTATGCTTTCTCCTCTTTGTTTGGGCACTGATCAGACGGTCCAGATCTTCCCCCCTGAGCTTATGTTTTCTTCAAACGTAGAATAATTTTGAAGGATTCAAAGGATTCAACCTTTGTCCTTCCTGTGAGTCCATTTCTTGGATCTTGTTAACACTTATGAAAAGTATTATTCCTCTTGAGCTTCGTCTCATAAAGACTTCAACTTCCCACGCACTCCTTGCATTTCATGGATTTTGATAACTCAGATCTGAAGGATTTCTCGAAGAGAAATTCCTCTCGCCCTCCTAGTGTTCTCCTTTTCTGGTTCTTCGAATTCCTACAAAGTCCCTTTGACACTTAGTCGAATCTCAGACCTGTGCACTCCTTGCACCAAATCTTTATGCAAGGTTTGAATGCTTGTGAACGACTATGCACGCCTTGCACCAGTCTCTTTGCACTCCTTGGAAAGGGAAAGTTTTGTGTTGTCTCTTCTGAATTTTAGAATCAAAACAGATCCCATTAATCCACTCATTGTGCTCTATGTGAACAACTTTCACCACTTCAACAGAAGAGAAACAATTCAAACTTATCCTAACATTCACAGTTCCTTCTACTCATAATGAAATTCATTCATTCATTCATGAAAACACAATAATAGGAATTCAAAAACAATGTCCACACCATGCATTGGGTCAATTTTTCTCTGTTATATTCGTAAGTGAAAATGGCTACAACTGAAATAAAAAAAAAAAACTGAAAAACTCATAAATCTATTACTAACTTGCAGCTATCTACCCTGCATCCCACCTCATTTGGGTGTACAAAACTCTATTTATCTCAGAGGGCTCTTAGGGTTTCCACTGGCTACTTGTCTACATCATAACCTATCTTGATGGCTATCCTAGTCCAATCGCATTCCAAAGCCGAAGTGGAAACTCCCACTTCGCTCGCGATCACACAAGCGTGCCTCAAAATATTTTTTCGGCGTTGAGTTAAGGCATAATTCAAAATGTCTACTATAATTGCCAGTGCTGAGATTCTGTACAGACTCTCAGACGCTGATAGGTCCTACTCCACATGCTTGCCAGCGATGCTCTTGCATCAACATATTTGTCAATGAATAAGAGCATGCAAAATTCATTTTCGATGGGGTGCATGATTTCCACCAAGACATGATATGATTATCGCATTGGGAATATTTTACTTTGTAGAAAGGATTTCAAAAAAAAATCACTCAATTGGTAATCTTCTTTTATCAAGAATCCAAACAAGGTTGGAAAAAGATATTTCCTTTTATTCAAAGGTACATCATGGACAAGAGAGCGGGCCATTAAAAAACACTACATTGTCATGGATGCGTGACTTATTTTCCAAACATGGAGACTCTATGCCAGATAGAGACACAATACATATTCCAGATAATTTATCAAGGGGGAAAATCTACAACTTGTACAAAGGATATGTTGAAGGTGTTGAAGTAAATGGTAGTTTTATTACATATGCATATTTTACAAGAATATGGAAGAAACAATTCAACGATGTTTGTATTCCTAAGAAATCAAGGATGGGGATTTGCAGTATATGTGCTACTCTTAAATCAAGAAGAAATAAATTTTAAGGGGAATAAAGAGGTATGTATTTACAATTTTTTTTTTTTAATTGGATAGTTATCAACTATGAAAACATATGATCAATATGTTCATTTTATGTCATGTGAAGATTCCATAGTCAAAGCACTTCAAGAACATTAGAATCAGCAATCAAGTGAAAGGAAAAAGTTGTACAAACATCAAAATAAGTGTTATGATGCCCCAAACAAATATTTAGGTATGATAATTGATGGCAAGGACCAAAAGACAACACTTCTACCACATTTTGTCCATACACCAAAAAAATTACAGGAAGAGAATTTAATTCAGTTTCACTTGGTTGGTTGTATGGTTTTCAATGGAAAAATGCATCCAAGGGTTTACTTCATAGCTCCAAATATTCACAATGATGTAAATATGACCATCACCATAATCATCATGTGCTCACTCACTGGTCTGGAAATATTCCTCAAGTTCTCTATCTACAGTTGGACAACGCTAGTCATGAAAATAAAAATCAAATTGTGTTTGGATATCTAAGCATGTTTGTTGAACTGGGAATCTTTCAAAAGGTGAAAGTTGGTTTCCTTCTTTATGGACACACTCATGCTCATATTGATCAAATGTTCAAACGTTTTTTAGTGACATTGAAGAGGAAAATTTTTGGAATCCTACCATCATCGATTGAATGTATTAAGAAAGCATACATTCCAAAACATGTTTTTCATATATTAGAAGAAATTGTTGACATGCGAAGATTTATTCAAGGATTGCATTGTGAATAAAAATGTATTGATCATCTTAATGACATTAGCTTCCAACATCAATTTTGTTTCAAAAACGTTGATGGAAAAACACTTTTATGGGGAAAGCAGTATTCGACTACTACAGAATTGGGTCCTTCATCAAGTTTAGCATTTTTGAAGTTCATTCCAGATCATCCAATGTTTGCATCAAAGTTATTTTTTTTACAATCAATTGTTTAAATCCATAATGCTCAAAGGCATAATAGAGATGTAGATTATTCTAAATTCCTAGAAGAAATAAACAATTCCATTAGAGATTCATATTGGTACTTTGATGTTGTTGATTCTATTTTGTGGGAGTCTTTTTTCAATAGTCAAAGTGAGATAATTTCAAGCTCAAGAAATGAAAATACATTTTTTAAGACTCCATTTCATTGGCCACAAAATATGCCAAATGAATCTGAAGAAAGAAACATTGTTGAGCAAAAAGAATCTCAGGGTGCTATTGAGTTTGCACAAGTAAAGGAAAGAGAAATGTATATTGGTTTTCAAAGGTCATGTGCACAATCTGAAGCCATGGAAGACGTTTACAGGGGTTCAATACAACATATTAAGGAGGATAGCATGATTGCAGTCTTCGTGACTGAAGATCCACATGGTTATCCATTATGGATTGCAAAGATTATAAATATTGAGAAAGTTCAAATGAAGATGTTATTGCAATTGAAGTGCATTGGTATGAAATAGGTACATACCCATTCAATGGTGTGTGTAAGCCAGAGATGGTGGTTGAGAAACGTGTCAATAGAAAGACAAAAAGAAAGGATCAAAATATAACTCCTCGTCGCACTGACCTCTTAAAATTAGACGATGTTTGAATACTTTTTTATAACTTCAATTCAACAAAGAGAGGAACTCTTCTCTCCAAGACAAAAGATATTATCAAGAGGTTGTTACCACAAGAAATAAATGCAATATGGGAGTCTGTTGAACCTAGTCATATATCTAAAAGGATTTTGACATCTGAAATGTTGGGCATGCATATAGAATCAGATGGTGCATCCATTGACAATAGAGAAGAGCATGGATCCTATACATCTTCATACAATCATTCATCCGAAGACAATGTAGACTCTGATGGTACTTCATAATCCACGATTCAATTTGAATAAGTGTATGAAACATTTTATGTATTTTTTATCCATATGATGTTTGTATGGTAACTAGAAATGAGCATTGAACTTACATATGATCTTACATGAATTTATGAATCATTTTTATTTTTTATGAGTTATATTTTTCGATTATGGAGAATATAATAAAATTTATTAGCTCATATGTTTTGAATATGGGCAATATAACAATACTTTTAAGAAACATTTATGTTTCATTCAATGTAACTTGTATTTACATTTTTTATTAAAAAGTGATGTTGAATTTTTAAAGTATAGTGTGATATTTTCATGGCATTATGTATTACCTTGTGCTTGGGATGATAAACTAAGATTTAAAAAGTAAGCACTTAACGGTTGATTTTATGATTTTGTTTACAGTAATGATGATTTATTTTACCACTTTATAAAAATGTGTCATTTTAATACCCTTATTTTAGAATGGGTGCTATCGGTAGTAGTACTTTTCAACTTGATGGTTGATTTTGAGGTTTTGGTTTTAATGGTACCAATTGCTAAAAATATGATTTCAAATTATCTAAAATTTTACCTTTTGAAAAAAAAAAATCTTTATCTAACATTTTTATTTATTTAGGTGTTGATTTTAAGGTTTTTTGAGCTACTGCTTGAATTTTGAAGACATGTTTGAAAAATGTTGTAATTTTGACCCCGTTTGAAAAAATGGTGCTACTGGTAGAACAAATTTTTGATTTGAGGGTTGATTTCCATGTTTTTTATACAAAAATATGGGTTATTTGGGCCATAGTTCTTGTTTTAAGGTCACAATTCTCATTAAGCCGGTAAATTTGTTTTAGAGTGCCTAAACAATTGAAAGAGGTTGGAGTGCTTAGGAAATGTCATACAATGATCATTATTAATAATAAGATACATCGTTGACTGTTAGACAGACAAGGACAAGAGTTGTAGGGGGCTATGATTCCACGAGATAGGGGGAAATCTGAGGGTCTAAGCCTTTACACCTTAAAATTATTTTTGTTTTCCCACCTTGCAATTTTGGAGAGAAAGAGGGGGTTACACATTATCATTTTGATCATTAAAGCTGGTTCTTGATTCTCATGGGGGTTGATAATTCATTCTTAATGAAAAAATTGTTTTTCGAGTTGTTCCTCTCGAATTCACTCTTCTTCTTGTTCTTGGTTATGCATGGGGAAGGGAAACAAATTGTTGAAGGAGAACATCCATGCTTAGTTGGTTGTAGTTAATTACTAATTATTTGAGGGAATGGATGCATGTGGGAATGATAATAATGATAGTTGAGGGAGAACTATCCACAACAGGGAATGTTGGGAGTCTCCAACATTGGGATTTCTTGACCAGAAGCACTGGAGCCCTAGAAAGAGGTGGATAGCCTAAGGTACTATGTGGTAGTGAAGGGGGTTCATTCACTTTGGATGGTGCATGATGAAAGGGAAGAGAGTTGTGTACTTTGGATCGTTTTATGTTGAGATACCTATGAGATCTTGATTGCTTACTAGTTTCAGAAACTTAGTGTTGGTATGAGACTCGTCCTTTTAGATTCATAGCCCTATATCAAGGGTGACCTATTGGTGAGACTTGGAACAACAGTGTCTAGAAGGTTGGGTGGAAATTCCTTGGTCTATAACCAGTTGGTGATTGGTTTTGTTAAAGATAAGTGCTCACTTTCATGGTTATCTTTGTTTGTATATTTATTTTTGTTGTGTATTATTATTATCTCTAAGTTACGTTTTAATAATGTGTTTGATTGCTGGTATTTTTTGTGCATGGCATATTGTTCAATTATTTCATGATATAACATGAATCTTGAGGATTGCATGTGTTATTTCATGCTTCATTATTCAGTTGTTGGTATCATATTTTCAAAATGAGCTCAAGAAGTGTTGATCTTGACAATTATGGGCGTGGCCCAGCCTGTGTTGGTGGCTGGGTATGTCACATATTGGTATCAGAGAGTTCTTGAGAGTGTTTTGAGGTAACATAACTCAGCTGGGTGGTTGGGTATGTTATAAGTAATTTTTTAGCCGATGTCAATATTGGGATAGGTCTAAAAGTAGGTTGTGAAGCTACGAATCCATGAGTCCAAGATACCTCCATTCATTTTTCCTCCATACTTTTTTAAGTTGGTTTTTTTGTCCAACTAAAATTTTGTTTGTTAGTACTTGTTTGCAAGGGATTCTACTAGCTTCATGATATTGTTGGGTATGTGTTATATTTTTTGCACGAGTACTAGTGTCTGTGTTGCATCAGGTGTGCATGGGGGTTTGAGGGGGATGATGGAATTTATGTGAATTTTATGTCAAAAAGATATGTCCATATCATGCTATCAGTAACAAGAATCCATATGAAATGTGGTATGCTCACATTAATTCAATGAGGCATCTCAAGGTATTTAGTTCCACCTATTATGCCTTGATTCTTAAGAAGTAAAGAAGCAATCTTGATTAAAGGAGTTGGAAGTGCATCTTCTTGGGGTATTCAAATACCAACAAGTGGTATCATATTTATGATGAGACAAATAATAAGTTCATCCTTTCTAGAGATGTGATCTTTCTTGAATCCACCAAGGAAGAAGAAATTGTTGAGAGGCAACTTGATCATCTGTACAGATTCACTCGTGTAAAGATATATCATGAATTTGATGATGATATTCCACATATTGAAGGTGGGATCCCTATCCTAGGTTAGTCTCTGCAATATCCTATTGAAGCATCATCTGCCCCTCATGAATAAGTTCTTGCCACTTCACCAGAACCTAAAGTTCAACTGGATGATGTGATTAAGAGGATTGAAAAGATGAGACTTGATGAGAACTCAACACCATATCAATCAGACGAGCCACCTGGATCATATCAGAAAGGTCCACCAAAATGTCTCACTAAAAAACTTAAAAGTGTTCATCCTGATGAGGTCGAGAAGACAAGAACCAGATTGTCCTCAAAACAAGATGGAGGTAATGTAAATAATTCAAACTCAAGTGATGTAGAAGATATGGATGTTTCTTATGATTGTGAGTTGAATTTATCTACTAACCATGGAACAACTTCCTTTAAAGAAGCCACTTCTCGTGATTAATGGAAAGAAGTCATAAAGAAGGAATATGATGCTCTCATCAAGAATGGGACATGGAAGTTGGTGGACCCTCCATATGGAACCAAACAGATTGGATGCAAGTGGTTATTCAAGAACAAGTACACATTATATGGCTCACTTGACAAGCACAAATAAAGGCTCTTGGAAAAAGGATTTGCATAGAAAGAAGTTGTTGATTATGAGGAGACCTTTTCCCCCACAACAAAATGGGAAACCATCCACACTTTATTTTCCATGGCAGAAAATAATGGATGGAAAATTCATCAAATGGATGTGAAGACTTCTTTCTTGAGTGGACACTTGAAAGAGAATGTGTGCATGTCTCAGCCAGAAAGATTTTTTGTGAAGGGACAAGAACAAAAGGTATGTAAGCTCATCAAATCATTGTATGGATTTAAATAATCACCAAGAGCATGGTATGAAAATTTAATCGAGCATCTTTTGAAATTAAATTTCAAGCATTTCAATATTGACGATGCAACTTTGTTTGTCAAGAAAGTTGGGAAAACAATTGTATATATTGTAGTATATGTAGATGATATGTTCATAATAGGGAACAATGAGAACTACATTTAATCCATAAAGAAAGAGTTGAAGGCGTCACGATGACATATTTGGGACATCTTCACTACTATTTGGGCATTGAAGTGATTCAAAATCCAAATTACTTATTCATCTCCCATAAGAAGTATGTTGGAGAACTGTTTTACAAGTTTGGCATGGTTGAGTGCAATATTGTTTCTACTCCAATGGAACAGAACTTGAAGCTCACATCAAAAGAAGGGAATAAATTTGAAGATGCAACCAAGTATAGACAACTTGTGGAATGTCTTATCTATATTACTACCACCAGACCATACATTTCATTTGTTGTTGGTATTCTTTTTAGATTCATGCAAAATCCTTGTGAAGGACATTGGTTTGATGAAAAGAGAATTCTAAAATACTTGAAAGGAACTCAATACTTTGGACTCAAGTACTCTAAGTTAGATGACTTCAACCTGATCAAATATTTTGATTCAGACTTTGATGGGGATAAGGAAAATGGAGTGTCATCTTCTTCAGGATATATCATGAGTCTTGGATCAGTGGTTTTCTCTTAGATATCATGCAAATAATTCATCCCAACATATTCCACAACAAAATAAGAATATATGGTAGTTTCATAAGAGACAAAGGATATTGTGTGGCTTAGGAAAATACTTGAAGATTTGTAGGAGAAACAAGTGAATTCTACTCCTCTCCTAGTTTACAATACTTCTGCAATCAAGTTGGAAAAGAATCATGTATTCCATGATTGAACTAAGCACATCAACACAAATTATCACCTGATTCAATATCATGTAGAGGCCAAGACTATTCACTTGAGACATTGTTCCACAAATGAGCAAATTGCAAACATCTTCACCAAAGTGCTTGGAAGAGAGAAATTTGAGAAGTTTAGAATGATGCTTGGACTCACACACACACCTTCGAATTAAGGGGGGAATTTTGGATATGTAATCCCTCGTGGATATGTTACCTGTACCATAAATGCAAATATGAGCAGTCATAGATAGGAAGAGTCATACGTTGGGAATACCAATGATTGTTTACTTGTGTATTTATTCAGCTTGTTTGTAATAGAATGATCATCATCATGGAGTTATCATTTTTTCTCCCTCTCCTACCAAATAATAATGATACTTTATTTTTAAGGTCACGTCCAAACCAAACACTAAATTGGTGTATAAGACCCCCTTGTTTGTGGGACAAGACATCCCCTTTGTGCAACGATTCGACTACTAAAGTCTACAAAGGTATACATACCCTTCCTCCTGTAGTTTTGAAATTAATTAATAATTTAAAATAGTATAAAATTAATTAACTTTTAAAATAATTAAAACTAATATTTAAGAAAAAAAAAACATAATTATTAATAACTTATTACTAAATCTAATTTTTCAATTTAATATTTGTAAAGATATGAGATACATAATTTATATATTAAATTAATATCAATAAAAAAATATAAGTTCAAATTAATATATTAGTATTACATCTAATTTTTAAGGCTACAAGTGCCACTCCATTGGCAATGTCCCTATCAAAAAGTTTATACATGCCTAATGATAAAAAAATTGTTGTGAAAGTTTCTTATACGTCATCGATACTGCTATGTCGGTAGACTACTTCTATGCTGCTAGACTAAGGTGTTATTTACATCTCTGATTATAGACCCAAAACCAAAACCAACATGGATGATAACTCGATCAATAGGAAAAAAAATGCTCAAGATAATCTCCAACTATCCACCCAACTATCAAGTTGTTTTCCAGCTCACCGAGTAAACTCCAGTTAGACTATAACGACTTGTTTTGTTAGAAATTTTAATTTGTGGGTTAACTATTTTATTTTTAATAAAAACTCTATTTTGATTTATTATTATTTTTGCATTCTTTCACATATAAGAAGATTAAATTTCAAAGATATATGTGGTTGACCTGGTTATGGACGATCGGTGAAACCTAGTCTATGTGGGATGATGGGATGTTTGGTCATTCCAGTTACATTTTCTGTTATGGTTTGGGGATATCAGCTAGATCAGAAGGTGTGGTAGTGTGGGTTTCGGGAAGGTGGTTAGGGTTTAAAAAACAAGATGAAAGGGATTTTCTTAGGGGTATGGAGACCTCGGATGTGACTATAACTATTGACTTGGTGGAAGAAAAATGGTGGAGCCAGGGGAAGCTGCAAAAATCTAACGAAGTGTACAAAGATGAATTAATGTGGTACCATCTCTCTTTTATTCCATATGGTTTGATAGCTAAGAAAGTGGATTCTAGGTTGGAGTTCCGTTCACTGTACAGGACATATGGAAGACAACCATTCATTTCTTTAACAAATCCTATAGCTCAGGAAGAGGGAAAAGATGGGGATTTGTGCACATTGAATATTCACCTAACACCACTACCAGAGTCGGAGGGCACATGCATGGTTACTGGGGAAAATACGCAGTTATTTTGAGGGGCTCTGAGGGGTGTGAAGGAAGGATCTCTAGAGGCTGGATCAGTGAGTATTTCTCATGTTAGTCATAGTCTCTACATTTCTGGTAAGAGTTCAGGGGTGAATGCATGGGATAACCAAAATGTGAAAGAAGCAGGAGGAGGGAAGACAGAAGGTTCTCCAGTGGGGATAAAGGAACAACCTGAGGTCGTAGCTGACCTATGTAAAGGGATGCTAGATCTGGAAGGGGAGGCTAGCATGCGATCTGGAATAAAATCCTGGAAGGTTAAAGCTAAGAGACCGTCATTACCCTAAGGTGTGATATCAACATGCAGGAGGTGGGAGTATTCTCTGAGAAGGGGCTAGTTGGGAGATTCATGTATCACCCAATGGTAGGTTAGGATATTCATGGTTGGGTATTTGAAACCTAGGGCCCATTTTTGGGTATCCTTCCAAATGTTTTCATCCTTTTGAAAGGATGGTATTGTTTCCTACTTAACTTGCCTTTGGATGTGGAGAAAATTCTAAGTGGGGTTTGGTTAGTGAAACATGGTAGCCTAATGCTAAAGAAGTGGCACCCTTGATTCAACCTAGAAAAATATCTTTTTCGGTTTAGGCATCTGTGGGTCCTGATGCCTGGATGCCCACTGGTTTTTTGGAGTCGTGAAGCATTCAAAGAGATAGGTGATGCGATTGGAAAATTATTGTTCATGGACCCACAAAATTTGAATGGGTATGATAAGTGAGTGGGGAGAATGTTGGTTGACGTCGACATATTTGGTAGAATTCCGAAAGAAATAGAGATTGGGTGGTAGGGAGGTATTTTTCAGCAAAAGATGGACTTTTTAGGGGTTTCGTTCATATGTACTAGTTGATAGGAAACTGGTCATTTACGGAATCTTTGCAGAAGCAATAGGAGAGAAAATCATATATACTAGAACACGGATCACGATGAACTTGCATTTGAATTTCATCTAATTGTTCTAAAATCGAAGAGTGATGAAGGAGAAAACTCCCCACTATCATCAGGCAGGATTAGCAACTCCAGGACTAGTAAGTTAAAACTGTCCAGTCCAGAACTCTTACATAAGGTTACTGTTATTAATGAATGTGGGAAAAAATATGTAGTAATAGGTAAAACTCCTTGGGAACCTCTAGTGAAGGGTAAATTGGGGGTAGGGGATTTACCAAAACATGAGTCATTGAAATTTTTGTGGAGCAGGGAGGCTGCTGCTTTAGAGCCTTTAGAGGGACCGTTTGGTTGCGGGGAGAAGGGGGCAGTGGTAAGAGAAGGGTGCTCCACGGGGGGAGGTTTTAACTTGAATAAAAAATCCTCCATTGCATAGTCGATTAGCATGGACGGGGGGGGAGGGATTATGGTCACGGAGGGGATTTTTAAAATCTTTGAAACTGATCATAGGGGAGAGTCATTGGAAAATATTATGGCGAAGGATGTTTGTGTGGAATATAGGACATCCTGTGGGAACGGCGTAAACGATGTTTACATTGAATAATTGGTAGTCTCTGCCAATTTTTCCCATGGGGTGTTAAGGAGTTTAGACTCTACACCGCATGAGGAAACTTTGACTCTGTTTCCTAGCATGGGAGGGGAGGGTCAGGAATAATCTCCTAGTGTCACTACTTTGGTTTCTTAGACATGGGATATTGAGGGATTTGATACTTCTGTAGAGAGATTGAATGAACAGGAGAAGAGGACCTTTCAATTGGTAATATAAGAGTCTATATTAGATCACATTCCTTCTTACCAAGACATCCTTTCCCCCACCCAAATGTCGATTTATGTTGGGAGAGATTCTTTGATTCCTGTTATAGAAAATAAAGAAAATGGGTATTCAGGAAAGAGTGACTCTCTTCCAGCTAAGGGAGGAGATAATGTGATCGCAAAGGGAGCGGTCCAGGGAGGATTGGAGAAGGATTTCTCCCCTTTAAAACTAGAAGTGAAAGACAATTAGGGGTTGAAAAGGAAAACTGTGATAGTCCCATTTCATTGTTTAATGTTAGACCTAGGGAGCTTAGAGAAAAAAAAATCCTTACCCAGGTTAAAAAATGATTGTGACAACTTTAAATATTAGAGGGGTGGGGGGAACTGTGAAGTTCGTAGCCCTAAAGAGGTTCCTCGAGGTCACAAAACCAAATGTGCTATTATTCCAAGAAACTATGGTTTGTATTACAAAATCTAGAGATTTTTTAGTGAATCTGTTACCAAACTGGTACTTTAGTGTAGTGGACTCTACATGTATTTCAGGGGGGCTCTTGTTGTCTTGGGACCCAAAAAAAATTGACTTTTGTGTCTATTTGTCCCCTGTAGGGATTTTACTAGAAGGTTTTGTAAAAGAATTAAACAAAAGGTTGAAACTAATAAACTGATATGGGCCTTATGATGATATAGAAGTTTATTGGGAGTCAATTAAAAGAGATGGAATCCTAAGAGAACAAAATGTGATATTAGGGAGCGATCTAAATTTTACCATCTCAAGCAGAGAAAGGTGAGGAGCACACTTTAGAGTGGATCTACTTCATCATTTTTTAGAATGCTGATACAGGATGAGGGGTTGGTGGATATTGAGCCACAAAAGTTGATCCAAACCTAGAGGAATGGTAGAGGAGGTTTGGACTACATTGCAAAATTATTAGATTGGTTTTTTCTATCCAAGGGTTTATTGATGTCATGGATTAGATATATATTTTAGGTATGCAACACAAATATTTTGGATCACATGCCAGTGATATTACATGTGGAAAATGATTTCAGAAAGGTAAGCTATCCTTTTAAATTCAAATCGGTGTGGCTTGAGGATCCAGATTTTTTATATATTGTTATAACAATGTGGAATGGGTTATTGGGAACTGAGATCGTGAGTCCAATGGATGCTCTAGTAAAAAATCTTAAGAAATTAAAGATTTTAGTGGCAATTTGGGAAAGAAAGAAGAAACAGGAAACTAAGAAAGAGATGGTAAATTTAGAGAGGGATTTGGATACCATGTACACTAATCATCCTGGGGTTTTTGAGAAGGAGGTTGAAAAAGCACTAGTTTTGGAGAAGGAGCATAAAAAAATAGTTATTCTAAAACATGAGGAAGAGGCTTGGAGACAAAAAAGTAGATCACACTGGTTGGCTTTAGGAAATAAAAGTACAAAGTTTTTCCATGCGTTTGAAAGCTCTAGAAAGATGAACAATACTATTTGGGACATTACCAAAGAGGATGGTACTATGATCACTAGTAGTCATGAACTTGAGGAGGAAGCGATAGTTTTTTTTCAAAATATTTTCAAGGCAGGGAAGGATCTTACTATCACCAATCAGCTATCAGTTTTGAGACATTACCCTAGAATGTTTTATGAGGAAGAATGGAAAAAAGTAGCAGATCATGTTACTTTAGCGGAAATTTTGACTACACTAAAACGATTTAAATCATCAAAAAGTCTGGGGTCGGATGTCTAGACTATGGAATTCTTTCTGTTCTTTTTTTATTTAATGGGAAATGAAATTCTGAAGATGGTTGAAGAAACTAGAGTGAAAGGTAGGGTGAATGGAGTTGTAAATGCTACTTTTATTTCTCTTATACCTAAGGGAAACAAACCAAATTCCTTTGGTGGATATATACCTATTTCTTTATGTAACCTGGTATATAAGATTATTTCCAATATTATAGCCACTAGAATAAAATCTTCTTTATCCTTTGGTATTTCAAAAGAACAATTTGGTTTTCTTGAAGGGATACAAATAGTTGATGCTATTGGTGTAGTGCAAGAAGCCTTACATAGTATAAAGGTTAAAAATATCAAAGCATCGGTCTTAAAATTGGACTTGATTAAGGCTTATGACAAAGTGGAATGGGGTTTCCTTAGGCTTGTAATGTTACAGGTGAGTTTAAGTTTAGAAGCAACAGAATGGATACTAGGTTGTGTGACTTCAACAAATTTTGTTGTTTTGATAAATGGAAGGCCCTCTAGTTTCTTCAAGAGCTCAAAGGGTTTGAAGCATGTTTTCCCTTTATCTCTGTTACTTTTTCTGCTCATTCTAGAAGGCTTAAGTAGAGTCATACAAAGTCAAGTGAGGGAGAATAAATCAGAAGTTGTTACTGTGGAAAGAGGGCTAAGAATCACTCATTTGATGTTTGTGGATGACATTATTCTTTTTGGAATTGGGAACTTAGATGAATGGAAATTTTTTCAACAAGTCCTGGACTTATTTTTTCAAGCAACAAGAATGGATTTTACTACACAAAAGTCTATTTTTCTTGAAGTTGGTTGGAGCGAGGAGGAAATTACTTTTTTGAAGGCATTTATGCCATATGATGTAAAATATTTTGAAGACAGATTCAAGTATCTAGGATGTTATTTAAAACCAAACTGCTATACTAAGGTTGATTGGATCAAGCTGGAGAAAAAAGTTGAAAAACGAATAGCAAATTGGAGCCATAGATGGTTGTCTTTAGGGGGCAGGTAAACACTTATAAAATATGTTCTTGAAAGAATCCCAATATATTGGCTATCAGTGGTGAAGATCCAAAATGTTACTTTGAATAACATCAAAAGGAGGATTTTTAGCTTTCTGTGGACAGGAAAAAAACAAAAAGAAGGGATACATCTACTCAATTGGAAAAAGATAACTAAACCAAAAAAGGATGGAGGATGGGGTATAAAAAATATTTATACTTTTGGAAAAGAACTGGCTGTGAAAAATATTTTGAGATATATCATGGTTCTGGGGTTGTGGCATAAGGTGATTCTGAAAAAATACTTAAAGAATAAATCTTTTACTGAGTGGCTCAGAGAAGGTATGAAAAATTGGATTGGTATTTCAAATATTTGGAGAGCCCTTACTTCTTCTTTACATATTTTAACAAAGTGGCTAGTTTGGAAACTAGGTAATGGAAGAGACATTAGAATTGGAGTTGATCCTATGGTTGGGTCACAACATTACTATAATTTATCAGGGAATCTAATCACAACTCTCAAAGAAAAAGGCATAATATTTCTGGCAAATGCTGAGATAACAAGTGTGGAAAACTCATTTATCACAAGATGGGAAAAGGATGATTATTTGGGACTGGTGGAAGATCAAAAAGATGAATGGGATAAGTATATTAAGGGGCTTATAGGCTCGAGATTTGTTTTAAATAGTGATAAAGATAGTATATTATGGTCTTGGGATACAAAAAAAGGACAGGTGAATGCTAAACAAGCATATGATGTACAGTTGTTGGAAATGGAGGCAGAAGAAACAAATTGTTGGTATAAGGAGCTTTGGAATTGACAGGTCCCTTTAAAAATAAAACTTTTTATTTTGTTAATGCTAGAGCAAAGGATTCTCACTTGGGAGAATCTGGTCAAAAGAGGCTTCTTGGGGCCAAGAAGATGTGTCCTATGTGGGAATGATGAGGAAATTGTATATCATATTTTCTTGGATTGTAACTTTACAAAACTTATTTGGACTACAATTCTAAGAGACTTAAAACTAAAGAGTCTTTGGGAAGGAGGATAGATAGTTGATTGTCTATAAAAATGGATCAGGAAGGAATTCAATTGGAAAGAAATTCCTTGTTACATCTATTGGGAGGTATGGAAACATAGAAACTTGGTGATGTTTGAATATCACCATCCAAATCTAGTCAAAGTTTGTAGTAGGATTTTTCAGGACTTAGGTGATTTAAAGAGCCCAACAATTTTTAAGAGTTGCGGGATTGTTAGACCTCCTTTACTTGACAATTCTCTAGCTGTTGGTTTTTTCGATGGGGCCTCTCATGACAAGGTGTCTTTATGTGGTGTAGGATCTATTTTGAAGTGCCTATCTTTGGGTATTTTCAAATTTAAGATGAATTGTGGAAAAGGGACAAACACTAGGAGGGAACTCCTAGCTTTATGGTGCATATTATATTTTTCTTTCTATAAAAATATACAAAGGATTTAGTTGGTAGGTGACTCAAAAGTAATAATTGACTAGTTTAACAATGACAACTCTTTACAGGTTCTCTCACTTCAGCCTTGGATGCAGAAAATTCGAATGTTGTGTGGGATATTTCAAAAGGTAAAAGAACAACATATTTACAGGGAGTTCAACAAAGAAGCAGATCATCTCTCTAAAGATGCTTTGGTACTAGAAGAAAATGGTGTTTATGTAGTAGGGAATATTGAAGGAAACACATAAGTGTTTGAAAGAATACAATATAGTAAACTAAAATATTGTAAGGGAAATGAATAGTCTATTTTGGAAATATAGGTTACTTATAGGAGAAGAGTACATCTATTTTCTGATTAGCTGAAATGTTTTAAAGTTCATTTATATAAAATCTTTAAAGCCTAGAATTTCAGTTTTTTGTAATCTAAGGGAGATTTATGTTTTCAGTTTGGTTTTAGAAGCCTTATAAAAGCATTGTAAAAAGTGCAGGTTGCACTCAGAAGACAGTTTTATCTAAAAGAACACTTATATTTACTAATATAAGACTTTTTTCTACTAAGAAAAAAAGAAGATTAAATTTAATTTGTTTTTTCGCTACCACAATTAAATTAAATTTCAATTAGTAGAAATTTTTTTCTATTAGTCGGCCTCCTTTTTTTTTCTTGTTGTGTCGATCCTTCAATATGCTCCACTCTACTACAGATTTAGAGAATCAGAAGTATTTTATTTGGTAATACTTGGGAACATCTCTGTGGATTCCAAAGTTAAGGAGAAGGCCATCGACATTGATATTGGAACTGGAGAAGGCCATCGACATTGAGCTTGGAACCACATGCAACTACATAGAAGTATGGTAACATGACAGAGTTGAAATCATTTTCAATGATTAGGGGAACAAAACCACCCCTTTCATAGTTTATTTTACACCTTCTGAGAGACTTGTTGGTGATGGTGAAAAGTATTGGATTGTTTTCTTCGATAAAATATTTTATCACAAACAACAATTTACTAGGTTAATTTTCCTTGCATGGAATTATAGCAACTCGATGTGGAGTTCTAGAGATTAAAGTGGTGTTCGAAGTGGACGTGGATGGAATTATCAAGGTGTCAGCCCTGGGTGAGGGAAGTTGGGTATGTAATCACATTATAATTATAAACGATGGTGATTTCTTAAGAAAAGACAAGATAGAGAGAATGGTGTCTAATGGAAATAGCTTCGAGTGAGATGATGAAGAGGCCATGAGGAAGCATTAAATTTCCAAGAACAATGAACAAAATTATCTTAATAACATGAGAAAAAGAGTGGAAGAAATCGAATCCAAGCGAATGATGAACATCAAATTGTTAGGACTATGTATATAGTCTATAGATTCGGACTCTAAGCACAGGTTTGAGATACAATACACATTATAGAAGATAGGTTGCGTTATCACATGAACTTGTCAGAGTCTTGTGGTTTTTTGGTTTCTACCTAAGTATGTATCCTTTCCATGTCTCTCTCCTTTTCGCAGGCCAGATCTTGAATTTTCTCCTTCGACTGTTAAATTCATTTTTTGTTTGCCACTTTTTGTTTGAGCACCCTAATTCCCCTTGATGTATTACCCAAAGGAATTCTTGGCCCTAAACCTCTCTATTTTTCTCTAAGGATGAATGCTCATCTCCTTTGTTTCATTCACCATTCTCTCTGTTTTCCCCAGACCACAGTAAGTCATCCAAGTCCTTGTTCACTCAGGCCGCAACCATGGACACGAGGCATAACTTTCATGGCAATCTATTTCAGGATTGAAATGCAAGCAACATGCGGGTTCAGTTTTCAATGATGGAGATCCCATGTGGAGCTCAGATCAGTGGCTCACGGGTAGTTGGAATCTCAAAATTGCACCAAGGATAACGAAGGGAAAATTTTGAAGTCCTGAAACAAGCATGAGTCATAGATCTTAAAGGGGACAGGTGGCATCTAATCCAAGTGTTCGGGGAAATGAGCTTCGGGAGTCTTTAAACGAGAAGTGCGTGAATTTCCCGAAGTGCCCAAAGTCTCGAAGTGTCGAAGTGCCCAAATTCCTGAAGTGCCCAAAATACCAAAGTGTCGAAGAGTCAAAGTCCCAAAGGGCCGAAGCCCAGAGTGTCGAAGTGCCCAAAGTGACTGAAGTCCTGACATGGCCAAAGTCCCAAAGTGTCGAAGCGTCGAACTCTTGAAGCCAGAAGTTTCAAAGGCCCGAAGTGAATCTGGAAAATCTATCAGCGGGGCCACATGTCAACAGATCCATAGCTCTGGATGTTGTCCCTTGACCAAGTCTTGAGAATCCTTGATCATGATTGACCTATTTTGGGACTTCGACAGGCTGTCGAAAGAGGAGCGCAAGTCGAAGCGGAGATCGCAGGATCTCGTCCCCTTGTTTAGGGATTTTTGGGTTTTGGGATATGTAATGGGTATGGGGATATAGGACCATGGGTTTACCCATGTTTAGGCCCTTTTTGTAATGTATAAATAGAATTCTAGGTGATGTAAGAAGAGGAGAGGTTTTTGGTACCTAGCCAAGTGCTAAGTGAAAATTGTAAATGATTTTGTGCATGCTGTGTTGAGAACTTGTAGAGCTAAGTGCAAGTGATTGTAAGAGACAATGTAAAGGATTTGTGTTGTAATCTATCTTGGGGAAGGAGGATCTAGCGAAGTGCGCACAGATATCATATCCTATGTGGAGTAGGATCTTGTGGCTCTATGCATGTAGAAGATTGACACAAGACAATAAAAGAGAATAAGAGTTGGTGGATGTAGCCCCAGGCTAGGGTGAACCATGTATATCCTATGTTGCTATGATTTGTGCGATGTATTTATGTGTTTATGTATTTACTTTCTTAGTTATTTGATGTAGATGAATGATAGATAGATATGTGATGCTTTGTGCTTAATAAGGTGGATGAATGCTAGATCTAACATATATGAATGTTCTTAGTTCTTGAATATACTAGATCTCGGTGAATACTGCGATGACCTGTTGTTAGGGTTTACCTGCGTTGTAAGTTAAGGTTGAATACTAACTATCTATAGCTACTAAGTGTTATGTTAAGGTGTTACAATCACATATATATTTCCCAAATAAGGTTGCAGACATTGGAGTCCTGCAACCACCCCTGCCTCTACCTCGGGTGAGACTGCATCTACTTCGCAGGTGTTGCTAAAAGGCCCAATAGTTAGGGTTTTGTTGGTGCGTTGTTCAATCGTTGAACCCTAGGTCTGCCCCCGTGCCAACAAAATAACAAAAGAAGTGCACTTGATTGAAGAACATGAGAAAAAAGATATTTAGAACCAGAAACTTGGATGTCTAAGTTTAAAGAACACAAGAAGACTCACAGAAGAGTGGAGCACCTACCCCAGAAAAAGAAGAAGTATTTCCCTTGAACCCTATGAAAGAATCTCAACAACGCGGAGTTACTATGCCAAAAGGAGATAATAATCAGAATGGAAAGAGGAATACTGAAACGAAGATTACAAGGAAGAAGGCTAGAAAGATCAGCAAGAAGAGAGAAAAGATAGAGAAGTTGCAGAAGGTTCTAGAGGGGACTTCGGAGAAGGAAGGCTTGCAAAACTGGAACTTCGCTGGGATATGAGAATAGCGCAACATGTCACTTTTCCATGGCAAAGCAATATAATCGTTGGAGGAATTATGACTGTTAGACTGATGCCCCCAAACAGTTAGAACAACAGTTCTGACCAAAAAGCTCATCTTCATACCGTTGGAACTGCGACGCAATGGACAAAACCACATTGATGAAGGCCTCTCATCCATTGGAGAGATTTGTTACATTGCATCTACTTATTTCGTTGACTGTTGCACTGAGAATACTTTTGAAAATTTCATCCGCACCAATGAGAGAGATCATTGTTATTGCGTTGTGTTTACTAAGATTGACACATGTTCTATTGCATTGAAGCATTCATTCATTAATCTAAGTTATCCGATCTTGAGCGTGTATGTCGGATGAACTCAGCACAACTTAAAAGTGTGTAGAATAACTTATAATCGGTCTAATGTCTGAGAAATTAATGTCTGTCATATTCAAGCCTTGTCAACGAGAGGAGTGTAAGCCTCCCCATCGACTGCTCACAGATCTGGACCATCCCTAGCTGCCTCTGATAAAAGAACTAAGCATCGAGAGGACTTGGCGAATGCAAAGTTAATATCAACTATCCTGCTCGACTACATCCCGCCTTTGGATGGCACGGTGAGTCATGATAGTGTCCTGAGGGATTTCAATTATACCTTGGTTATTGCGTACCTCCTAAAGGGGATACGTGCAGTTAGAATGCAGTAGGATAAGATCGCGACAATAAAATTTAGTGACTTCAAACTAGGGGACCGCAAGAACCATAGTATGCTCACCACTAACAAATACTTGACTAGGACGAAGGGGAAGAACTTGAAAATAATCCCCCAACCATGGACTATGAACCTCGCACAGTCCACCATCTTGACTGTGATGAAGATTCCACATTTCAAAAGGCACTAGGAGGTTAACGCGTGTGTTAAGCTCCTGTTATCATGTTACCATGGTAGATATCTATGGTTAGACAGACACATCACAGTCGATCTGACAGTGATCCATAGGATCACCGCATTGAACATGCAAGGACCTAACCCACAGGACTTCTACCCAGGAAGGCTCCATATTGTGCATTGGCATAGAGGATTAAAGACACATATGGCGATGTAGAAAAGAAGACGCAAGGATACAAGGTAGCTTCCATACAGAATGGCACAGTGCACCTGTCCTGCCATCTTATCACAAGAAATATGGTGAGAAAGAATAGACCTATGCAAGCCACAGGGTTCATTGTTGACCTCACCGGAAAATGTGTAGAAGGACTCCAAATAAACTGGGTGAAGTACCTATTCAACCACCTAGAATTAGATTGCCATGAAGATCAATATCAGGGATATGAGTTCCATTTTAGCTGGTTGGTGATCCTCATAGAATTTACTACTTGGGATATGTCAAAAGGTGTGAACCTCCCAGATATTGAGCCATTTGAGCCACTCATTGCGAATTTCACCATGCTCTGGTACTCGAGCGATATGGGAAAACAGTGGCAGTCGAACACGGTATTCCACACATAATATCTCTAGCTAAAGAGGGCTATTGGGGTTGTACCTCACATGACGTCGAACACCCTGCACCAGTTCATACCTATCATGAAGTTTTGTGCAGATCGACACTTTATTTATATCACCATGTGCGCAGATGAGCATAAAGAAGAGCTTCAATAATACTATAATCTCAAGGGGAGGACCTTGAAGAGATAACTAAGGACTTGTATGCAGAGCTCCTTATCCCTAGTGACCCCGCAGAAATGTCTGATACCAAACTAATTGGCAACTCGAAGGCCACTCACGAAGAACACGACACACCTGGAACCAGCAGAAGGAAGAAGACTGAATAGGTTCAAAACCTGAGTAGTGCATCAGATGAAACCACTTTAGAGTCACCTAGATGAGGAGGTAATGACGAAGTATATAGAGAAGAGACCAATGGAAAAGAAGATCAATAGAAGCAGGGAGAAGTAACACCGCCTAGGGATCTTGTTGATGAGACTGATCCCTCCAAGAAAAAGAAGGTTTCCCCCACGAAACCTACCTCATGGAAGAAATCCAAAGACACCAAGACTAAGCTACATATTGTACTCATGCTTAATGACTTTTACTTCATCATCACAGTTGTATCATATGCCTCGCAGAATATTATGCAGAACACCGAAGCCAAGAAAGAAGCCATGTATGAAAAAATTGAGACAGAACTAAGAGGGGTACAATAGGCCCTTCACTCTAGATGCATAGTATCCACTGCACCCACGCCATAAGAAGAACTTGAGTTGGGGGATGAACCTACCCAACTCCATAGAATAGCTAATGCAACTGAAGCTCTCCTTCGTCGAGCACAATAAGAGAAAGAATGAGCCATGGTGGCCCTGAATAAAACACAACAGGAAGTGGTAGAACAACATCGAGTTGTGCAATAAGAGAAATATGACCTACACACTAAGTTTGAAGAGGAGAGAGTGTAGTTCAAGCAAGAGAAAGAGAAGTTGCTCGCAGAGCATCTTAGAGTCAAATAAGAAGTCAACAGAGCACTTTGCTATGTGACCGGATTAGAGAAAAAGGTAGAAGAACCAGTGGAGCATCAAGTAGCACAGCTTGCAGAAGCTATGCAACAAATTCAATAGAGAATCGCAGATCTAGAGCTACAAATAGTGCCAAGTACCCCGCAGGATGTGCGAGACCAAAGAGAAGCCACTACCTGGAGCGCAGTTGAGAGGATCAGAGCATTCTCTCTGGAATGTAAACAACTTAGAAGTAGAAGTGCACAAACCTATGAGAAACTTACTGAATACCCTCAACTAAAGGCATTAGAGTCACAGCTCCAGGAGGAAAAGAAGAAGGTAGCAATAGTACAGGTGCAGTTGAAGCCCCTGTCCGTAGCTGAGAGGATGAAGCAATCCCAAAAACAATGCACTGCTCAACAGCAGGTCCACAACATACAAAGAAAAGTCATGGAGGTAACTCAAAATCTCCAACCAGTCCAGGATGAAGCATGCTAGTTGTTTGAGGAGATTGAAGGCCAAGGAGAAGAGCTGGAACAACTAGTCACTGCATTCTAACAACACTTAGAGGGACTTGTCAACAAAGTAGTTATCCAAGAGTTCGTCGAGCAGGAGGCCTTGGCACAGAAACAGGTTGAAGCATCTCGAACCAAGCTCGATGATTTTGAAGGAGAGATAACCATATCGAAGTGACTTGGGATGAGTCATAGGTAAGTGTTGGGGGCCTATTGTCCCTTGACCAAGTCTTGATAATCCTTAGTCATTATTGACCTATCTTGGGACTTCGACAGGCTGTCAAAATCAGAGCACAAGTCGAAGTGGAGATCATGGGATCTTGACCCCTTGTTTAGGGATTTTTGGGTTTGGGGATATGTAACGAGTATGGGGATATCAGCCCATGGGTTTATCCATGTTTAGGCCCTTTTTGTAATGTATAAATAGAAGTCTAGGCGATGTAAGAAGAGGAGAGGTTTTTGGTACCTAGCCAAGTGCTAAGTGCAAATTGTAACTTCTTTGTGAATGCTTTGTTTAGAACTTACAGAGCTAAGTACAAGTTACTGTAAGAGATACTATAAATTCTTTGTGTTGTAATCTAGCTTGGGGAAGGAGGATCTAGCGAAGTGTGCGTAGATCTCTTTTCCTATGTGGAGTAGGATCTTGTGCCTCTGTGCATGTAGAATATTGACAGAAGACAATAAAAGAGAATAAGAGTTGGTGGACGTAGCCCCAGGTTGGGGGTGAACCACGTATTCCTATGTTGTTATTTTTTTTGCGATGTATTGATGTGTTTATGTATTTAATTTCTTAGTTCTTTGATTCAGATGAATGATAGATAGATATGTGATTCTTTGGGCTTAATAATGTGGATGAATGCTAGATCTAACCTATGTGAATGTTCTTAGTGCTTGAATATACTAAATCTGGGTGAATACTGCGTTGACATGATTTTAGGGTTTACCTACGCTGTAAGATAAGTCTGAATACTAACGATCTATAGTTACTAAGTGTTTTGTTAAGGTGTTACAATCACAGATCTGTGTCCCAGCTAAGGTTCCAGACACTTGATCCGGATTATTTTCGGCATGAAATGAGAGTGGAGATATAATAAATAAATGCACAAAGATATTGAAAATATTCAATAATATAACATAAATGTATCAGAGATGCAACCATAAACACAGATATACAGTAATACACGATTTCTATTAATCAAATAAATGTACAGAGACTATAAAAATACAGAGTGAAGGACTCACTATAATGGTGGCAGCTTATCTCTGAGAAGAGATGTGACAGCTACTCACATTCACAAGAAGATTATTACAATGAGGCTTTGAAGACCTTTTTATAATAAACATGAATTCCAAAATTCCTAGACATCCAAAAACTTAACCCTAGGAGATGAAGCGCCAAAAGTCATGTGGGCCCCGTTTGGGTAAGTGAGTACATCAACTTCCCGGGGTCGTAACTTTTGCATACGATCTTCGTTTTAGGCGTGTGATATCTCATTGGAAAGCTATCGTAAAGGAGATTAATTTTGAGGGATCGATCATGCCTTCATCTATCACTGAGGATATATATCTCAAAAACCCTTCATTTGGACCCTCAAAATGGCCCCGAAAGTTAAAACTTGCTAAAAATAGTAAATTGCCAAAATTGCCAGAAAATTGTTTTGAGCCATTTGGAAAAGGTGGGTGGCCACCGATATCCACCTGGATCAATCCTCCCTCCTTAGGAAGAAATGGT
>JZKD02S1891127.1:128699-139346 GCA_000966675.3 Picea glauca
CTACATGCCTTTCGCAACACATACACTACTACTCGTGCAAAGAACATAACACATACCCAACATTCTCCCACTTGTTGTTTTATTTTCATACCGAGGGTTACAGAGTTACATAGTCAACAATTCAGGGCAACAATGCAAATGGATCCTCTACACCAAGAGAAATTCTCAGTGCTCACATATTTTGTTAATGAATCAACAACATTCTTCAAAGTGTCAACCTTCATCAAAAACACTTTCTTTTCTTCAACCATGTCTCTCACAAATTGATATTGAAGATCAATATGCTTTGTCTTTGAATGATAAGTCAGGTTCTTCACCAGAAAAATTGCATTCTAACTACCACAATATATCCTTACAGCGTGTTGTACCAACCCAATAAATGAACACAATCTTTGTAACATTAATGCTTCCTTCCTTGCATGAGTGGTTTCCATGTATTCATCTTCTATAGTTGAAAGTGCCACTAGAGCCTGTGTTTTGCTCATCCAACTTATTGCTCCTCCAAACAGGTTAAACACATACTCGCTTGTAGATATAATATGATCCATATCTCCAACCCAGTATGCATCCACAAAGACATGCATATCCAATACTCTGTCCAATCCTGGTCTTCCTTTATAGCAGAATCCATAGATAGCAGTGCCATGCAAATACCTGAAAATCGTTTTTACTGTTGTCCAATGCTCCTTCCCTGGTTTTGACATATACTTGCTCAAAAATCCCACTGCATGTGCAATGTTCGGTCTAGTATATACCATTGCATACATCAAACTTCCAACTGCACTCGCATATGGAACACGAGACATGTCCTATGCCTCTTCCCGTGTCTTGGGACATTGATCCACATATAAATTTACACCAACAAGAATAAGAACCTTGATCGGTTTACATTCTTGCATATTAAACCTCTACAATATTGTCTCGACATATTTTCTTTGATTTAACCATAGTTTCCTCCTTTTTTATCTCTTTTAATTTCCATGCCTAAAATAAAATTTGAAGCACCAAGATCCTTCATGTCAAATTTAGAGGACAACTGAGTTTTCACATCCTGGATAATCTCCTTGTTGTTTCCTATCAGCAACATGTCATCTGCATACAAGACCAAATAAATAAAATGATCACCAATTAATTTAAAATACAGACAATGATCATATTTTCTTCTTGTGAAACCAAGTCCCAACATATAAGTATAAATTTTTTGATACCACATCCTTGGTGATTGTTTTAAACCATACAGGGGCTTTTTCATCTTGCATACCATCTCCTTTTGTCCCTTCACAACAAATCCTTCAGGCTGCTTCATATATATTTTTTCTTCCAGATCCCCATGTAGGAATGTTGTCTTCACATCCATTTGTTGTACTTCAAAATAAAATGCAGCAACAACAAATAATAGAAATATTATAGAGGTTAACTTGGCAACAAGAGAAAAAATATCACCAAAATAAATTCCCTCAACCTAGGAATAACCCTTTGCTACTAACCAAGCTTTGTATTTCTCCAATTTTCCTTTTGCATTCATCTTCTTTTTAAATACCCAATTGCTTCCAATGGGATTTCTTCCAGTTGGAAACTCCACTAGATCCCAAGCCTCATTCTTATCCAAGGCTGCCATTTCTTCATCCATGGCCTTTTTCCAAATATTTTCATCCTCTGAATCCACTTCCTCCCTGACAGTTCTAGGATCATCATCAGTAATAGACAAATCAAAATTTGAACGGAAATCATATGGAGTATACCTTTCTGGTATCCTCCTTTCTTGAACTAATCTCCTAAATACTAAAGTATGAGGATCTTCTTCTTTTGATTCATGTTCTTCTGTAGAGTTTGTTTCATCATCCCTTAAATCAAACTCTATTTTCTCTAGTTTTGCCTTACTTGGTAGGAGTTCTTGTTTAACAACATCCTTCATTTCTCTAAATACCACATCTCGGATATACACTACCTTCTTAGTTTTTGGGTTCCAAAGCTTATAACTTTTGAGACCATCTTTATATCCAATAAAGATACACTTTCCAGCCTTCTTATCTAGCATACTCATGTTTTCCTTTAGAATGTGAACATATGCATCACAGCCAAATACCTTGAGATGTGTGAGAGAAGGTTTCTTACCAGTCCATACCTCTTGTGGATTCTTTTCATCTAGCGCTGATGAGGGTGATCTGTTGACTAGGTAACATGCAGTACCCACTACCTCTGCCCAGAATTATTTCCCTAACCCAACACCACTGAGCATGCACCTTTCTTTTTCCATCAGCATCATGTTCATCCTTTCTGCAACTCCATTATGTTGAGGTGTATATGAAGTATTATTTTTCCTTTCTATACCACACTTCTTACATAATTCTTCAAATTCATTCCCACAAAACTCCCCACCATTATCCTTCCTCAACACCTTAATTATTTTATCTGTTTGATTCTCAACAATAGCCACAAACTATTTAAATGTATCAAAGACCTCATATTTCTTCCAGAGGAAATATGTCCAAGTATTCCTTGAGAAGTCATCTATAAATGAGACATAGTACATAGATTTTCCCAATGATAGGACCGACACAGGTCCAAAAACATCATTGTGAACTAGATGTGAAACTCCTTTTTCCCTCGTTGTACCAGAGGGGAATCTTACCTGATTTCGCTTCCCATATACACAATCTTCACAAAAATCAAAATCCAGAGAGAATTTACACATACCTTCAACCATACCTTTACCGTGTAGTAGTCGAAGACCCTTCTCTCTAATATGCCCCAGTATTTGATGCCACAACCTAACCTTCTCTCTAGAGACTGTAGGAGTTATTTCTTCTTCAAATCCAATATCAAGAACAAAGGAACTATTACACCCATCACTAATATTGATTCCTTGCAGCTTATACAGAGTTTCAAACCGAACTCCCTTCAATAACACCATTGCTCCTCGAACCATCCTGCAAGTTTCCTTTTCAAATATTGTTCTTACCCCTGCATCGTCCATTTTGCTTACATAAATCAAATGTTTGGTCAATCCTGGAATGTGTAGAACACCAGGTAGTTTTATAATCCTTCCATCTATGAGCCTCAACTTGACTTTTCCTCGACCTATGATTCTGGTTGTTGAGTCATCACCTAGGAAAAAATTACCTCCATCATACCTTTCATATTCACGGAACCACTTTATGTGGGGAGTCATATGAAAGGATGAACTTGAGTCAACCAATGATGCCTCATGATCTGCATGTGTTCTTGAAGAATCCAAGTACACATCCATCCTTCTTCCTTGGATTTATTTTCTTTTGTAGAAGGAGATTCTTCATATCCCTTCTTTTTATCAACTTTGGATCTACACTGAGTCTTGTAGTTCCCTTCTTTTCCACGTCTCCAACATACCTTTACAAAAATTCTGGGAGACTTAGATATAACCTTATACTTAGATCTCCCACTTGAGAACTTAGATCTATTTCTTTCATGGGAGCTTCCTCTTGCAAATAATGTGTCTGTGCTCTATCCTTCCAGATTCTTCTGTCTCATCTCCTTCGACAGCAAGGATGATACCACTTCATCAAACTTTAAGGAAGTTGTCTTACCACCTATGGCCACAATCAGACTATTCCACGAGTCTAGTAAAGAAAAAAATAAAATGATACACTTATCTTCCTCTGAAATTTTAATCTCAATAGATACTAACTGACTCACCACAATATTGAAGGTCTTCAAATGCTCTGCCACTGAGTCTCCATATCTCATCCTCAAGTTATATAGATTCTTTCTCACGAATAGTTTATTTACTAGGGAATTAGACTAATACAACTTCCCCAACTTATCCCATAAACCCTTGGATATAGATTCCTCTGACACATTCTGTAATAATGAATCTGAGATGCACAATCGAATTGTGCTCTTCGCCTTCCGATCAAACTTTTTCCAGTCATCTGTTGAAGTTCCTGTATGTGCAATACCTGGATCTACCACGATCCACTAATCTCTATCCACCAATAGATCTTCCATATTGAGCTTCCATAGCTCAAAAATTTTCCCATTAAACTTCTTGATCTCCATTTTAGAATTGCTCACCATTTATTTTCACCTGAAAAATCAATACCGTAGATCTCCCACTATAGCAAGGATTATTACAGTCCCGAGCCAAACCCTTGACCACAAAGGCGTCCCCCTAAAGCCAACATAGTTATGATACCAAATTTGTATTTTAACCTTGTATAATATTTACTGCAAACATATTCTCAGTAAAGAACAGAAAATATACAATGGAAAATACAAACATTAGATAGAGATTTTTCCCCTGGAAACCCAAACCGGGAAAACCATCATATTCTATATGAATTCATAGTGATACATTATTTACAATACAATATACATATAGGAGCTAGCGACATCCAAAACACTAACCCAATGACTGGATTAGTCAACAACCCTAGTTCTGTAACTGAAAATAGAAAACCATGTGCCAAAAAATTGCCCAACAATGGACACAAAAATCGAGGCAACATGAAAAACAAGGAAAAAATGTGGTATGGTGAAATGAGTGTGGTATGGTGAAAGAATTATGAGTGCAATTTGTTTTGCAGCTTGAGAGATTCACAAAGGAGAGGGAGAGTTGACAAAGGCATATTGATAGAGCACATAAGATAGAGAGACATGCAGGCTAACAGAGGTGCTTTCTGCATGGTAGGAAAATGCTAGGGAATCTATAGATGGAGTTAACCAGAATTTGATACCACTATCAGGCCATGGAGTAGAAATGATAACTTCTCTATGATTATCATTCTATTACCAGTAATCTCAATAAATACACAAGTAAACAATTGTTGGTATTCCCAACGTATGACTCTTCCTATCTATGATTGTTCATATTTACATTTATGGTACAGGTAACGTATCCACGAGGGATTACGTACCCAACATTATCATTATTCATTTTCTTTTTAATTTAGTAATTTATTTTGTTAATAGTATATAGTAAAATATAATTATCCCATGTTTTCGTTAGATTTTGAGATAATCTTGACTAAATATACCAAGAAATAGATAGTGAAATTATTCAAAGGTGTGTCTTTCTCCCTCTTAAGGTTTACCTTAGCACTAGAAAGAAAAAGAAACAACTTATCAACTAGACCATTACTACTTATAGTTTCTCCTATCATAACAAAAACATTAAAAACAATAAATATACTAGATCTATAGTAGAAGATGCTAATCCCTAGCTTCTTATCTAGGTTCCACATTGTTGTAAAATGGAGTAGCTCCTTCTTAAAATTCCCTAGTAATATTTGCTTCTAATTTAGTAGTTTTACCTAGTTCCTCTTGGCCCTCACTTCTTTTATATTATATGCATATGGGATTTATCAATTTCTCATGCTCATGGTCAACCTAGTCCAGTTTTTGGTTGACTTGTTCCAAATTATTGAGAATTTCTTAATACTGTGTATTTCTCTTTAATCAACTTGAGCTATGACTATCATGGTGTGCTAGTATAATTCCACAGTTTTCCAATACTTGGTGTTTCTACTTATAGAGAATACCATGTCTGGGATCCAAGAAATGATTCCCTCATTAATTTACTCACTTGATATCTAACCTTGTTTCTATTTAACTTTATTCTCAATGAATTCAACCTCCTATTTAACATAATTTTCCAAAAAACTATGATACACCTCAATTGCATCTTTTGATTCTAAACATACACTTGTCTTTTTTTTCTTTCTTCTAGAAGCCATAGAATGCTTGCATTACCTAGGCCTCCCATGATTTATTCTTTCATATTATCTTCCTCCCTAAACTCTCATTTTCCATCATTATCATCTAGGAAACCTGACTGCTAGTGTGCACCACTTGCCACTTCAAATATAAGAGCCCAACAAATGGATTAATTAATCTTAAGGTTTAAGTTACAATAAATTTCTAGTGCACCACTTCTAAACTAAGAGCCCAACAAATGGATTCCTTAAGCTTAAGGTTTGAGTTGCACTAAATTTCTATGGTTTCATAGTCTTAAGCCTGATATTTTCACCCACGCAGAGAGTTCCAATTATAAGTACCCAACCCATTCTCCTAAGTACCCAACCCATTTTATTCATTGATTTCCCATCCAACTTGTTGGAAACATGCCAACAAATTTCCTCATGCGGTCACATGCACATGCACATGCATCCAGTTATGTTAATGTGCATGCATGCAATATATTTATGAATTGTTCGTGTAACTATGTGATCTATTCATGATCAGTCTTTGTAAATGAGTGATAGATGTTATATATACGAGCATACCCATAGAGGTGTGAGTGAAATGTCTAGTGAGTGTGTGAGAGCAAGACTCAATACTGAGGTGTTGTGTGTATGAGAGGAGAGGATGGTTGAATGCATGGGTTGGCTATTATAATTCTCCCTTGAATAAAAAAATATTGCTTATCATTGTTGTGGTTTTTTCCCCCATTGGGTTTCCACATAAATCATTGTGTCAATTGTGTGATTGTTGTTGTGTTGTGTTTTCTTTGATGTTCACAATTTTATGCTCTTATTATGCTCTGTTTTTCTTCTTCTTCCCAAGAAGTCGTATCAGAGCTGGTAAGCCGAATTGAGTGAGATCCGACGTGTGAGGGCGAATTAAATCTAATCATGGAGATTCAATCTGAGATTAAATAAAGAAATCCATGTGTAGGAGAGTGAAATCCATGTGCAGGATGAATTCTTTGCAGGGTTTTTAGCTCCAACGTGCCTTACGCTATGTTGGGCGATCTGAATACTATATGATGAAAAAGGAGCGATACCCATTTTCCATCGCACGTGGATCAATACTTGTGGAAAGTCGTGGTATGTAAGTGGACTATTTTGTTTCCTACATTTCTTCAAAATTCGAAGAAGTTGGTCAGAGCACGAGGTTTGAAGGATCACACGAGGTATAAATGACCTTTTTTCATTGAGCACAATACATTATATGAAGGAATAGGTGGATGTGAAAGAATATTATTAGTTTAAGAGTTGACGTTTTTAGGGTTTTGGGTAAAAGGTTTTATTAGGTATAACATATTTATGAATTCTTTTAAAACCTTTTAAAAATTACTTTTGGGTTCAATATTGAACTATGAGTTTATTCCTCTATATTAAAAGCTTGGTTTTATAAGTTGTAGTTTTTTTGGGGTGGTGTGTGCTAATGGAAAAAGTGCATAGTTCCAAGTTTGAGGTGGAAAAGTTCAGTGATAAGAATAGATTTGCGCTATGGAAGCTCAAGATGCGAGATATTCTTGTGCAACAAGGATTGAAAAAGGCCTTGGATGGAAATTCAAAGAAACCAGCAAGCATGACAGACAAGGACTGGAAGGATCTGGATGTAAGAGCCCTCAGTACTATTCGTTTGTGCCTGACAGATGAGGTGATGTTTAACATTGTTGAAGAGACGACAACAACAGGTTTGTGGGCCAAACTGGAGCATTTGTATATGAAAAAGAACTTGTCAAATAGAATCTTCTTGAATAGGTAGTTGTATAGCTTGCGGATGAAAGAAGGTACGAAAAGTACTGATCACTTCAATGTATTCAATACTATGATTTGTCAATTAACTAATATGGAAGTAAAGTTTGAAGATGAGGACAAGGAAGTTACTCTACTGTGTTCATTTCTTGAGTCTTGGGATCATCCAGTCACAACTGTGTGGTTTAACACAACAGATGTCATTGATTATGACACTGTTTTCGGAGATTTGTTATCTGAGGAGATAAGGAAAAAATATGATAAATAAACCTCAATAGAATAAGCAATGGTGGTAAGAGTTCGATCTATAGAAGGAGGGAAAAATCAGAAAGGTACAGCCAAGTCTAAGTCAAAAGACAGTAAGGTTAAGGAAAAATGTTGGTTTTGTGGAAAATCTAGGCATCTCAAGAAGGATTGTTGGAAAATACAAAAAACATCCAAAGAGGACTCCACAAAATAATCAAATTCAGCTATAGGTATGGTTGATGAAGTTTTTTCTTTTGTTTTGTCTCTCCACGTGTGTTCACATAGAAGGTGTAGGGCGATGGTGGTTGATTCACCATGAAATAATTAAATAAAAAATTGTATTTGCTTTGGAGTTGTAGAAATGATTGATTGCATGTAAATGGGCATATGTCTATAAGACCTGGATAGGCATGTGTACCCCTGGTTTATCAAGTCACCTATGAAAATTCTAGACATATATTTAGGTAGATTGAATATGTGGGGAGCCAAGTATGTTGAGTTATCCTTAACTCGGAGAAATAGTTAATGAGTTAAATATGTTTTTAGGTCAAAGCAGGTGGTTTTTCGGGTCCATGTATTTTGGGTATACTGTGGTATTGTGTCCATGGCTTTTCATGTAATGAAGCCTAGAAAAGGCTTGGTTAACTCCATTTTAAATGGTCCCAGAGGTAAGAGGTGAAGGCTTACTTGGTCATCTTGGTCGGATTTGGTCAAGGTTGTTTGAATGCAAAGTTTGAGGTTGAGCAGTGTGTCGAGTTTAGAAAGGTGGGTCTGTAGAAAGGTTGATGTGTTGGTAGGTCAATCAAGTGTTTGAGAATATATGATGAAGGTAAGTTCATATCCATGGAACTTGGAAATTATTGCAAGGAATTTGGGATCGAATAGGCATTTTCAATAATGCCAAGTTGCATCAATAGTTGTGGACATAAGTGGTTGTGCTATCTGGTAACATGGTCACCATCGGTTGCAAAATACGGGAATATTCAGGAATAGGTATGAATAGGTCATCTGGTAATTAGTCAAATGTGAAATTATTCGGTTGTGATGCTTTTACTTTTTTATTATCTTTCTAAGTAGGACCCAGGTCAAATAGGTATATGTTTGATATGGTGATGATGTTAAGGGGTGTAGAATGTGGGATCCTACTACCCACATAATCATCATGGATAGAGATGTAGTTTTTGATGTATCTCCTTTTATAAAATCAAACATAGTAAAGATGAAAGGTTCAAAGAATGGTTGGTAGCAGAAAGGTATTTGGAAGGTATTGATTTCCATGAAAGTTTCTCACCGGTTGTTAAAATCTTGTTTTTATTCATGTTGTGTTAGAACTGGTTGTGATAGTACATCTAGACGTTAAAACTATTTTACATGGAGTTTTTCTTGGATAAGGGGATGTATATGGAACAACCAGAATGATTAGTTTAGAATCACAAAAGAAGATTTGTTTGCAAACTCAAAAATCATTCTATATCCTGAAGCATGCTAGGAAAATGGTACAAGATGTTTGATTCCTTCATGATGAGCCAAGTTTTACAAGAAGTGAGTATAGCCATTTTGTTTATGGTATATTCATTATCTTGGTGTTATATGTCATGCTTGTTGCAAGCACAAGCATGGTTGAGGTCAACATGTTAGCTCAGTTGGTTAGGATGTTTGTTATGAAGGATCTGGGAACAACCAAATAAATTTTGGGCATGGAAATACACAGAGATAGGAAATATGGTAAGCTTGGTTATCACAACAAAGGTATGTGGTGAAGATACTCAAGAAATTCAATATGAATAATGTGAAACTGGTAAAATGCCTTTGGCTTTCCATTGTAAATTCTCTTCAGGTTTATGTCCTAATTGATGAAGATAAAAGGGTTATATGTCTTGAGTATTATATTCTAGTAGGAATTTTGATGATTGCGATGGAAAATGGTCAACATTTCACATGCAATTGGTGTTGCCAATAGACACATGGAAAAATTAGGTCAGGAGCATGGAAATGGGTGCTTCAAACAAAGAAGCACAAGTATCACCTACAATGATTGTAGTCATTTGGTATGTGGTTATGATTCATGAGATTTGGACAAGTGCATCAGTATATTAGACAGGTTATTGATGGAGACAGAATGGTCCATACTCGAGTGAATCGTGCAAGCATGTTCACGTAACGGTATTGTTAGAGAAGTTGTGGAGATGTGATGGTGTTTGATTTCTCTTGCATGAAAGGTGATGGATGAATTAATTAAGGGCATGATATATCAAGTAAATTGTTGTCAAGGTGGAGATTGTTGGAAACATGCCAACGAATTTCCTCATGCAATCACATGCACATGCACATGCATGTAGCTATGTTAATGTGCATGCATGGAATCTATTTATGAACTGTTCATGTAACTATGTGATCTATTCATGATCAGTCTGTGTAATTGAGTGATAGATGTTATATATACGAGCATACCCATAGAGGTGTGAGTGAAATGTGTAGTGAGTGTGTGAGAGAAAGACACAATAATGAGGTGTTGTGTGTATGAGAGGAGAGGATGGTTGTATGCCTGGGTTGGATATTGTAAGTATCCCTTGAATAAAAGAATATTGATTATCATTGACATGGTTTTTTCCCCCATTGGGTTTCCACATAAATCACTATCTCAATTGTGTGATTGTTATTGTAATATAACTAGAAATGGTAGAATAACAATAATATAACCAACATAATCTCCACAATAACACATAAATGATATAAGAACAATAACAAAAATAACACTTTGATTCAGAAAGCAATGTTCATAGGCCTCTTCGAGGGGGAAACCTCCAGTCAAGCAACACTCTGTTACAATAATATTCAAGCTAGGGTTTTCATACCCTTGACCCTTATTTATACTAAATATGTCTATTAAGAGAAGCATCTAGAGGAAGATCCTTCTAGAAGCGGAAGCTTCTATTAG
>JZKD02S1891127.1:146028-179188 GCA_000966675.3 Picea glauca
GTAGAATTATTAAATGTTAAAAATTATTAGATGAAAGAATAATGAATCTCAATCTAAAACTAATAATTTTATGAATAGAAAAGATCTTTTGAAATTCTAATAATTTCCTTATATTGAAGGAGATTTTATATTTGACACATTTTAAGTTTTATTGTATTTCTATTATTTTTCAATTCAATTGTAAAATGAAATAATAAGTCATTTCCTAATATGTCTAAATAATAATAATGGTAATGTATAAACATGAGAATCATATTAATATGAATTAGTATTTTATTTCTTTTATTAATTACATAGAATTTATGTATAAATATGAAAATCATATTAATATAAACTAGCATCTTATTTTGTATTAATTAAATGGAATTTATGATGTTGACACATATTTCCACAAAATGCAATTGCCTACTACAAATGCAAATCAGATAAAGAGATAACTATGAGGAGATATGTTTTGCAGACAATAGCTAATAAAGTGGTCAAATACATCAATTCACTAACAAACAAAACAAGATATTTTCTTTTCAATCAAAATGTAAATATAGATTTATATTACATCTTGTTTCAAGATACAGATCCTATTAGTAACCACTTTGATCCCATACTATACGAAAAAAAATCATCTTGAAGCATCTAATAATAATTACTTGTTACTCATTGGAAAATATATTGAATACTATCGGCAACACATTGTGCATGAAATGCAATATCATGGGGACAACATTTTTAATGTAGCTTCCTATTTGATAACAATCGACTTTGATGTATGTTTTTTTAGGTTTTATAATGAATTAAGAATAAAATTCAAAATGTATTACATTATTTAGAACAATAAATAACAAATGATGTTACAAAAAGTATGGAAATTGACTAAAGAATATCTTGTAAATATGGCAATGAAACATGAAAAAAGAAAACTTGAATGTGGAGCATTTTATTTCCAATGCTTATCAATCATATTCAAAGTAATAATCCATGTATCATAGTCAAAATGTATCATAGTCAAAGTAAATATCCAAGTATGGTTCTTTCACTAAAAACATTTCCAACTTCTATTTAGTTAGTAAAAATTGCGATACAACTTCTATTTAATTAGTAAAAATTGTGATAAAAAATATAATATAATATCTTTTGAAATAGATACATTATGGATCATTAGTGAAAAAAAACATGGCCATGGTTCTCATGTGGATTATTCCCAATGGAAACCATAAGATTATTTATCACAAATTGAAACAAACATTACATTTGGGAAGTAAAATCAATAATGAATTGCATAATGAATATGTAACAAAAGAACATGAGCATATATGTCATGTTCATTGTACGAAGGAAATAACTTTGCCAAATGAAAAGCAATGGATACTAGGTACAAAGAAAATCCTAAAAACAAGTTATTTAGCAAACTTATCTAGCCCAAAAAAATTACCCCAAAGAAAAATTTTATAAGACAAATCCAAGGCACATCTAGAAACAAAACACAATATGTGAACAATTGCAATTTGAAAATAATGTGAAGGATGTCAGCCAAGACACAGAGCAAGCATATTTAAGCTTAATATGAGATGAAAAAACATTTTATAGGAAAAAACTTATATGCATCTTGTAAAAGAGAACTTCAAAATAAAAGAAGTGTATTTAATATTAATCTGATATGAAAAAAATAGGGGTGGCGAGAGTGATTGGATTTAATGTATGCTATTCTTCGAGGATTTATCTAGATAAATGCAACAAAGTAGGGAACCTGATTTTTATTGGTGATTCAATCATAATTATCAACCTTATAAAATCTAAGAAAACACATTCTCATAGAAATATTTCCTATCTATTTGCGAGAATTCAAAAAGAGACCCTTTGGTTCAAGGAGGTCACATTTTTCCAAGTTCTAAGGGATCTAAATCAACAAGCTGAAATCCTTGTAAATTAGATCTTGAAACTAAATGAAGGGACTCTAAAACAAATGGTGTTACATATGTTCAATCCATCCCCTAATTCTTAAGGCATGAAGACACTTTATGAAACCATCAACCAAAACTTGAAAATGCGACCAAGACATTGTATTATATGAAGCGAGAGATAGGATGAGGAGTGCTTTAACTCTATGCCAATCTTGGACATGCCAACCATTTCTTATGGAAAGAAATTTGAAACTTCTTGTGGTTTAACATAGGGATTAGGTGGGATAATTATTGAGTTTGTAGTTCAATCGTCTAGTGATATCTCTTAGTGGTGCTCGACACTATTGCAACCTTTTTTTCAGGTAACAATTCCTAATCAAATCTTGTTGGTGGTTTGTGGATATCGTTTAGAGTATTGGGTTGTAGTGGAATTTTCCTTGCTCTGGTGTTATGTTAGATAGCAATCTATTCTAGTAATCTACTTTGGTGCTCCATTATGGCATTGGTTGTTTTGATCCTTGGGTACCTTTTGGGTGGTATATGGTTGGAGGTTCTATGGGATATATTTTATTATAGGCTATAATTTTGTTGGGTTGTTATATTATTTGTAATGAAAAAATAGTCATCCAATTATCTAGTCAAGGTGGATCAACTAGGTGATAATTCGATCGACAAGTCAAGTTGAGTCAATGGTTAAGATGAGGTCAAAGGGATTGACCGGGAATTTGAAATCAAATTGATTGACAAGAATTCAAAAGGTCAGATGACAGGAGTTCGAGTGGAAGTAGACTAAAGACCGACTAGAGGTCAACTGGTTGTTGATTATAATAGAATATTTTGATTCGTGAGATTGCATACAATTATTTGCATCAATTTGTAACCATTTTTAGGCGTCGTGATTTAGTATTTTTCATGTTGTAAAGCCTATAAGTAAGGCACATTGTAATTGTATTATGTTGATGTTCATGCTATGGTTGTTGGTTATGTACATGCAAGCTGAAATGGCTGCAAAGTTGTTCTTGTGTAAAGAAAGAGAGTATGATGGTGATTGTGTCTTAGGTTTAGACCAAGGTTAGTCATGTAATGCTTTATTCAATGAATGAGTAAGACAACAATAGATCAATATGCCTAAGGAATGATAGTTTTCCCGTTTGGGTTTCTAGGGTAAAATCTTTGTGTACTATGTAATTTTCATTTCTTTCTTTTTTAAATTTGTCTTCTCTTTCCTAGTTGGTTTAGTGTGGGTGTTCATTTCTTGAAAAGTGGTATCAGAGCCTATTTGAGTCATTCTATTTCAAGAGTGGTATTAGAAAATGTTGTATTTGAGATAAATCTAGGCCTAGTGGGAGTTATAAGTCAGTGATCTCTAAAGTTTTTCTTTAAAAATGGAAAGCAATTGAACAATAGATATCGAAAAATTCAATATCCATAATTTTGAGCTTTAGAAGATTAAATTTGAACATCTCCCCATAGATAGGGAACAATGGGAAGTTATAAGCCCCAGAATAATTCTGGTGTGTATGTCGAGGAAATAATGGGAGAAACTTGAGAGAAGGGAATGGATTATGATTCGACTCTATCTTTCAGATTCGGTGTTGTTGAATGTCTCAAGTAAAGACATAGAAAATAAATCGTGGGGCAAGTTGGGAATCTTGTACCAATCGAAATCCCTAGTAAAAATTCTATTCCTTCATAAGAAATTATATCTTCTAAGGATGAGTGATGGAATCTTGGTACCATAGCCTATGAATGCATTCAATATTGTAATAATTTAGTTATTTTTTGCATATATTAAAATCACTAAGGAGGAGATATGTATAATCCTTTTATGTTATTTTCTAGACTCTTGGGATAGCTTAGTCATGGCTATAAGGAGTAATTCAACCAAATTATTGCTTGAATATGTGGTTGCATCTCTACTATCAAAAGAAATAATATGGGAGGCTATGGAAGGATAGACCAACGAGGCCTTGATGGTGAGAGGTTGACTATAATACCCTGGCTTTTAATTCATGAAAGTTCAAAGTGCCTATAAAATTGAAAGGGGATGGAGTGCATAGGAAATGTAATACTTTGAATTTTTTTAATAATTAAATACATTGTTGGTTATGAGACAAACAAGGAAAAGAGTTATAGGGGGATATGATTCCACGAGAGAGGGGGCAAGTTGAGGGGCTATGCCTTTACATTTTCAAATTATTTTTGTTTTACCCTTCTTGGAATTTTAGAGAGAAAGAGGGGGT
Organism: Picea glauca; assembly: GCA_000966675.3. Taxonomy (NCBI): domain Eukaryota; kingdom Viridiplantae; phylum Streptophyta; class Pinopsida; order Pinales; family Pinaceae; genus Picea; species Picea glauca. The sequence goes on from JZKD02S1891127.1 coordinate 150,170, forward strand.
TATGTGAGCTTCTTCAGAGAAGGAAACATGGTGCTTTTGATATTTAAACCATGTTCTTGATTGTCTTGTGGGTTTTCCATTCGTTGTTACTGAAATCATTTTGGAGTCGTCCCTCTCTAATTCACTCTTCTTCTCATTCTTATTTTTGCATAGGGAAAAGAAAAAGACTTGTTGAAGGTAACCAACCATGGTTGGTTGGATGTAGGAATTACTGGTGTATTCCAACAAAGAATTAATTCTCGAGTTCATGGATGCATTGGCATGTTGATAAAATTTGTTCACAATTGTGAATCCTAAGAGTTCCAATATTAATATTTCCTGACTAGTAGCATTGGGGCCCTAGAAAGAGGTGGATAGTCTGAGGGACTATGTGGCAATGAACTGGGTTCATTTTCTTTGGGTGGTGCAGGATGGTGGGAAAGAGAGATGAAAAACTAGGATTGTTGTGTGTTTTGAAAAACCTATGAGAGCTTGATTGTTGACTGGTTCTGGAAACTAAGTGTCGGTCTCAGACCTTTCCTTGTGGATTCACATCCCTCGCTCGGTGGTGGCCTACTATTGAGACATGGAACAACAATGTATAAGGTCGGGTTGAATGTCTGACATCTACAACCAATTGGTGTAATTACATTTTAAAAATAATTTGTCTTTATCATGTGTTTTCTTTGCTTGTATATTTATTTATGTTGTGTATTAATTATTATCTCTGAGATATGTATTTTTTAATGTGCATTCTTGCTAGTTATTGTTCTGCATGGAATATTTATCATTTATTTATAGTGTAGCATGAATCTTGATTATTGCATGTGTTTCTTTCATGATTATTTATTAATTAGTTTTTATCATAGATTCGATATTGGTCCAAGCAGTGAATTTTGGAAGCATCGGATCAATGGGTACATTTCATATCAATATCAAAGCAGAAGCCAGAGATATATATATTTTTTTCTTCCTAATTTGGGTTTGTACATTTTATTTTGGACCATAAGATATACCAATAGAACCAATCTAAGTGCATCGGAAATGTGCCTCAACAGATCTTCCTCAAACCATAAATTACAACATATACCAAACATCTAACAGAGTATATCCCAAACTTCACAAGGTCATGCCTCAAGCATGCTCCACAACGCCACTAAAATACAATCTCAAAACATAATCATGAACATACCTTTAACTCTGTAGTATCCCTATTATATCATAACTTTGAAAAAAATACATTCAATCTCTCCTCAGATCTTGAAACCTGGAACAAGCATATTCCTCCTTTCCTTTCTACAGATCTGCGCTTTCCCCTTCTACAGCTTTGGGTATCCATGTTTTCGTGTGCCTATGAACCGCGGATATACACATCATGTCTTTCTGTAGCTCATGAATAACCTCTAAAACCCTATTTCATTCACTTCCTCTACAACTACAGAACTTTCATTCCTTCAGACCCTCTCTTCCTCACACCTACGCTTTCTCAAATTTGTCAATGTATACCTACAAATAACCTTTCACAAAATGGATATTCAATAATATTGAATAGGTAGGTAGGTGCAAATAGGAGTTCCTTGCTCTCTTATTTATACTTGTCAAGTGCCTTCCTCTATAAGTTTCCTTGTAATTGTTTTACCCCTTTCTCCACTTTTTATGGCTAACCCCTTTCTTATTGCAACTAACAATTCCTTAATTGGTCACATCATAACTTCTTTACCCTTAAATACTTTCTTATTGCAACCACTTTATTATTTAAATAATTTATCTTTGCAACCACTTGGCCATAATTAGCAACCTCGAAACTTCTTGTTGCAACTAATTTATTTTTAAATATTTTTTTAATGCAACAACTTTCTCTTTGCAACCACTTTGCCATAATTAGAAAACTCACAACTTCTTGTTGCAACTAATTTATTTTTAATTATTTTATTAATGCAACAACTTTCTCTTTGTAACCACTTTTCCATAATTAGCAAACTCACAACTTCTTGTTGCAAATAGATTATTTTTAATTATTTGCAAACAAATAAACTCACAACTTTGCCAGCCTTGCAGAATGGACCATCATACACTCCCACTTAAGTACCTTCTGCGTTGCCACTGGTTTGGAGATTAACCTACATAAATCTGTCTTCCTAACACACAATGCACATGAGCCTTTTATAACAGACTTAAAAGAGATTTTTGGTTTTGTGACTACTGAGCTAAAGGAGGGGTTTTCCTACCTCGGTTTTTACATCAAATCCTCTGTGTATTCTAGCAGAGATTGGCACTGGCTTATTGATAAATTTGAAAGGAAACTTCTCCTTTGGTATAACAAGTTGCTCTCCTTGGGAGGAAGATTCATACTCATTAAATCCATTTTAGAAAGCCTCCCAGTCTATTGTATGGCATTGGCACACATCCCGGTTATGGTTCTAAAGACCCTTCGGCAACTCATTTTCTCTTTCCTTTGGTCAGGCAGCAAAACTTTTTCTGGTTACCATCTCTTCAAATGGGAGGTTATATCAAAACCGAAGATGATGGGCGGTTGGGGTCTCCGGAATCTACCCATCTTCTATAGGGCACTCTCAGTAAGCACTCTCTGTCATATTCTTATGAAGCCAGGTCTCTGGCACAAAGTAATCAAGGCTAAGTACTTCCCTCTTTTACCTGTTCATTTGTGGCTCAAATTAGTGTCTGAGAGACCCTCCAGCGGCTCTCAAACCTGGAAAAAACTGTTAAAATCACTACCCATCATCCTACATTGGCTCTCGTGGAAGCCCGATAATGGTTATTCGATTGAAATAGGCAGATATGTCCTACTAGGATTGGGTGCACACGCCTTCCTATCCCCGCATCTACTGGCGCATCTCCATCATAAAAGTATTTTCTTCCTATATCAGATTTCTTCGTCTAGTGGGGGTCACCTGGGCGACTCTTGGCTCAACAGCGTGGACCTAGCTTTGGATGTTGATCTTTCAAATGAATGGGATGATTACACTCGCAGGTTAACTGAATCTGGCATTTACTTACAGGACCGACCAGACACTTTCTTATGGACGGGAGGGGACAATTTTGGCAACCTCACAGCAAAAAATGTATACCGTGCCATAGCTACAAAGTACTGGAACAACACTTCTGATCGATGGCGCCTCAAGATATGGAGAGGATATTGTCCACTCAAATTGAAATTATTTGCCTGGCTCCTGTTTGAAAATAAGCTATTGTTGTGGCCAAATTTGCAGTCCCGGGGTTGGGAGGGACCAGGTCGATGCATCTTGTGCAAATCTCATTCTGAATCGGTCGCCCATGTCTTCATAGACTGTCCATTCTTCAGATCGGTGTGGCAGCTCATTTCGCCATCTATTTTGCCTTCAACAACTTGGACTGGTCCCACCATTCCTTCTTGTTTTCAAAATTGGGTAAAGGACACTTTGAACCCAACGCTGCTGCCTATATCTCTCTGCTGGCGGATATGGAAGACTAGAAATGCTGCCATATTCAATGATAAGACTCCTTCAACTCGCAGTGTTGCAAATTATATCATTGCCGAGATGGGATCCTACAGGAACCAGACATCGAAGACACCTCCCAGCAGATCTATTTATAAAGTTCCACTTGATCGGATTGTGGCCTAGTTTGACGGAGCGGCACAACAAGGTGTCTCTCTCTGTGGGGCAGGAGGGAGAATTGTAATAAACTCACACACTTGTTTCCGATGGACTCTAAATTGTGGGACTGGTACCAATATGAAGGCTGAACTTTTAGGAGCGTGGGCATCTCTTATTCTGGCTAGTCGTCTTCACATATCTGAGCTTCTACTTCTTGGCGACTCCAAAGTTACCATTGATTGGTTGAACGGGCTTGCAGATTTACAGGTGGTGGACCTTGAAAGCTAGAAGGAGAGAACTCGTGCTGCAACAAAATTTTTTAATAAACTTTCCTTCTCTCACATCTACAGAGAACAAAATAGTGAGGCAGATATCCTTTCTAAAAAATCTATGTTCTTACCTTTGGGACACATTTTCTATACAAGGTGGGAAGAAGGAAATGAAGGACCTTCCACATGGATCAATCTTTGACCGATCTTCCCGTTATGAGTGTTGGTCTACCTCGGGACATGTATTGGCCTCAGCTATGATACACCTTTGTTTTGTATGGACAGCCTGTTTTACATGCTTTGATCACATTTCTCGTGTCTATCATGTATGGACAGCTTGATTTTCTCCGCATTTTTCCTTGTACAATCTTATATCCTTCTGAATATAAAGCGCATTTTTTTTCGTTGAAAAAAAAACAACTTTGCTCATGATTAAATCCTAGTTACAACCAATTTGACTAGTAAACTTCTTCTAGGAGCTTCTAGAATAATTGACTTATTTAACCTTCTAGGGGCTTCTAGATAACTCAAAAAGGTTCTCCAACTTCACAAAGTCATAACTCCCTAACCACGAGGAGCTATGTAACATATCACATATCACCAGAAATGACACAACATGTAATATCCATCCAAAAAAGTCTCACCCACAAAATAATTGATATTCATGTCTTAATTCCTCAAACAAACTTGGGTTTCTTAATCACACCTTTGGGGTTAACGGAATGTGCTTCCAGACATACTCAAGGGTTGAAATCAATCTCTAGGGGTTGAAATCAATCTACAATATCACTCTCTAAGGGTTGACATCAATCAAAACCAACTATCCAAACCATATGTCCATCAATCTAAACTAATTTTCTGACATTCTCCCCCTTTGGCATTGATGGAAACACCAACATTTATGGAAACACTTAGTCATGACAACACTCATGTTCATGGTCCCCCTGTGATCATCTATCCTCATCAATGTTTCTATATCTCCCCTTTTGACATCAATGGAAAAGGGCATCTCTCCTTTGGGGATGCTCCCCCTTACTGAACTCTCCTTGGGGTTGCTCCCACTATCTGCACTGTCCTTTGGGATTCTCCTCTTGTATAAATTATCCTTGAGGTTTCTCCCCCTATCTTCATACCTATGATTACTCTCTATTTCTCACTTTGAAAAGGAATTAACTCCCCTTGACTAAATTCCTTTGATCTTTCTTTATGTTTCTAAGATTCTGATTACTCTCTCTCCCTTCATCTGAATATTTTCTCCCCCTTTGACAAAGGGTATCACTTTGATGTAATGTTGATGGAATGGTTGCCAATGCTCCCTCTATGATCATCTATATCATATCTCCTCCTAGAATCATACCTCTATTCTTATTTGATGTAGGAGTATCTTTCCACCTCATCATGCACCAACAACCCAACACATCACCACGCATTCAAGAAGGGAGAGAGAGGTGCCATCCCTCTCATTTTTCCCTTTTGTTTTAAATATTCAATGTAATAAATTTTAAAATTTAATACTGTAAGGTTGGAGTAAATCCAACTTGGCCTTTGTGCGTGATGAGTGTAATTTCTTTTATTAAGGCTCGAGTTGGAAAGATATCGAGAAGTGCCTCAAATCTTAGAATGTACATGATCATTCAATATAATTAGCCTCAGTAGATAGGATTTTTAATCATGATAAGATGTCACTAAGGAGTTTTGGACATAAAGCTCGATGAGCCCCTCTTGTATAAATCATTGTAAAATATGCCTAGAAAAGGATGTTGAAGTTTGATTGTAAATCATTGTAAGTCAAGGAGAGAGGAGAGGAGAGAGAGGAGACTCTGTTGCAGTCCATCCTGCGCATATTGTAATCAAGCATTCATATATTAATACAAATAGGCAGTTTTCTTGCATCTGATTCTCTGTGTGTTATATGGGTGTTTTCTAAATGTATTTGAATGGTTTTTATGTGTGTTTATATGTTTTATATGCATGAATAGGTTTCATTTGCAGTAGTAAGATAGAATTCCCAGTCTTTCTGTGAATTTGTGTGATTTTTTATGCGTTCTTTTGGGCTTGTGCATGGAGTGAATAACAGAGTGTTGAAACTATGTAGCCAGCGTAAGGAGTGCACATCTAAATTGTTTTTTGAATTTAGGGAGAGAATGTGCTAGGTGGGCACACAAGATAAATCTTAATCTCAGAAGGAACCCCGGAGTTGCTATATACTCATGAGGAAAGACTGTGCAGAGAATGCACAGGAGAGACAGAGTTGTTGAATACTTTGTAAGATCAACAGGAGTTTTTTGAGTTGGTGCAAGGAGTTCATAGAGGAACTCTTCTTTGAGTTCTATGCGAAGAGTGTCAGAGGAGACACCCCAAAGTTACTGAACACTTTGGTGATTGGTTGAAGGAGCCTTAGAGGTGTTGAATACTCTAGGGTAAGAGCTCTGCAAGGTGTGCATTGAGTAGGGAGTTCTAGAAGGGAACAATAAATTGATACAAAGTCAAAGGGCTGAGACCCCTTTGGAAGTCTGAGCAACTACAAAACTTGGGAGAGATAGTGCAAGTGTGCACAGAGGATTTGAAAGACACAGGGGGACCAAGGACCCTTATAGGTTCAAATTGTGAAGACAACGTAGAGTGCATGCACAGGTGAAATTATTCCAAGCTCATAAGCTTAGGGGGACGAGCATGGAATGTCAGGAGGGAATCAAGAGTTTTCTAGCTAGGAAGGAGCCCTGAACCTTTTTAGGTTCGAGATAGATAAATCTCAGGAGAAATAGCACTTTCAATAGCCTATACATAGGCCAAGTCATTTGGACTTTCATAGGAAAGTTCAAAGGACCAATCCCCTTTGAGTTTTAAAGCATTCGATCTCAGAAGGGATAACGTTGAATATTTCATAGTGTTGGACATATTTTCTTTAATATGTTGTCATTAATGTCAACAGTCGATGTCATTGCGATGTGATGATAAGTTTTTATGATGAATTGTCATTGATAAGTTATCATTAATGAATTGTCATTAATGTCAATAGTATAATAGTTAATAGAGAATGAAAATGTCAAATAGTTTGCAAAGATTCAATATCATAAGCAAGGACATTAATCAAATCTCGTAAAGAAGAGCGCATTGTAGAAATGTCGTCGGGATTGAAATCCCCACAGGAAAACTCCAAAGGATTCAAGAAATAATCCTTCTCATTGAGATAGTTTTAAGGAGTAGTCGCGCAGAAAAACATAACATGAGGTAAAGAGGAATCCACTCTAAATCTCAGGAGAAATAACAATCAGAAGAAATATCGTTAGATCGAGGTGAAGTCAGAGTTTTGAAGAATTATATATGGACCGTCAGATCTTGTAGTTACAAGAGAAGGATCGTTGGAGGATTGGTCAACGATCAGATCAAGTTGTGAACGTCAGATATGCAAGTGCTAGATCAAGGGCAGGGATTGATTGCGGAGCGCAAAGGGAGAATTAAAAAATGTATTAATTCCAATCCCACAATTAGTCTAGACTGTCGATTTTCACCCACCAAATAGATCTACGATTGGCATCAGTTCCACTACCAATGATCAGTTTCCATTACGGATCTTGACAATAGTTTTAAACGTTGTGCTAATTGGGACCCCACAATCATCCCCGATCATTGATCTACTCCGGGAAATTCTCGACCGTTGGATCAAGTTGAGTGGAAGGATAGGATAAGCAAGGCAAAAGGGTTGAGATCTCGAATACCCAAATTCCTGATAGTCGTTGGATTGAATTAATATTTTTCAGGTTAAAGAAGGAACATCAGATCTAAAGTAGGAGCTTCGAAATATTTCTCAGCCGTTAGATCAATATTTGATCTAGAGTTAAGTATTAGTCGTTGATATGGAATATAAAAGTGGAACCTTTAGATAAATAGTGGTCAATGTCAGCATAGAACACTTCAAAGAAAAAGGATTCAGAACATATGAGTTCACCTAAAGGCCAAAGTTCCGACGTCATTCTCAGTCATTGATCTGAGATACATTTCAGCAGTTAGGAAAACCGTTAGATATAGGAGAAGAACATGTGCCACATGAGGAGATCCACATCAACAAGGACATGTAGCATAATCAGATGATGAAAAGTGTCAAATTGCAGTTGGCATTTCAGGTATGCGTAAGTCATGAATCTAAGTGACATGTGGCAGCCACTTAGGAAGTGCCACGTCAACAAGTTATGTCACTCCAGGAGTTTTTTACTTCAGGATTTTCACCACCAGCAAATACCCGAAGTCCCAAAGTTCTGAAATGAATGAGAACTGTTCATCATGCGAATAAAATCCAATCGTCCAATCTACTTCGGAGAAATGAACTCTGGAAGATTAAAGGAATGTGAAGGAGAAATCACCTGAAGCATCGAAGGTCGAAGTCAATGTTAACCATTGATCTACTTCCAGATATTTCCCAACCGATGATCAAGTATAGTGGAAGGATAGCATAAGTGGAGGTGTTAACTAACAGCAAGTGATCACAATCACTTTATGACTCATTCGATAGGTAATCACTTCAAAGGAATTCCTACTCCAGAATTCATGGCCCATGAATAGCTGAAGTTCCGAATCAAATGAGAATCGTCTAGCTCATTGTGACATTAAAAAATGATCGTCAATATTGACAAGTGATCAACCACTTATTTAGCTTAGCGCCTAGTCAACACTTGTGGTCGTATGGAATAAAGAAACAAATGGAAAAAGAAGAGGCATCTCTCAAATCAATAAGCCTGTGGTTTTACACATATGGTCATATGTAAATGGTTTGAAGGAAGCACCTCATAAATATTTAATTCGACAAATATTTAACACTAGAATAATACAAAGATTTGATAAAAGATCAAAATATGATATGTTTGTGAATTGAGAACACAACAGAAGAATGAGTACGATAGAATGAGCCGATCCATGTCTATGATCAACTCATGAAGACAAAAGAATCGACACACAGTCATGATTAAAAGAGAGTCATGAGCATTATGAATAAAGGATAAAAGGAAAAATGATATTATTTAAAGATTAATATTATCATTTAAATGACAAGGTACAATGGTTCAAATATCAAAAGACACAATGATTCAAATTCACACCAGTTGGAAGACTATATAAACAAGAAGGAATGGTGAGAAGTTTTGCATTTGAATTTGTTGAAGTATATATATTTATATATAATGGATTGAATGAAGGTTCATTCTATCAGGTTGGTGCTTGTTTACAAGTTGGGTTTTGTATGAGGATTGGATTCCTCACATCTCAGTTGGATCTAAGATCAAGAAGATAGGACTTGTTATGAGGGTTGGATTCCTCATTTCTCAGTTGGATCTGAGAACTACAAGTTGGGTCTTGTAACAGAGAGATGGGTCTCTCATAATTGTTTGAAGATGAAATTCAAATATTGATCTTATGTATTCATTCAAGTTAAATAAATAAATAAAGTATTTATTCTTTTATATATATATTGATTGGGAAAAAAGAAATAAATATTTGTTGTTCAGTTAGTTTGTGAAAAGTGGAAAATTGTCCAAAGTTTTTTTACATTGATTCGCCACCCCCTCTCAATGTCAAGTATCCATTTCAAAAATTGGTATCAAAGCAAGGTTCCTTCAGCAAAATTTAAACACTGAAGGTAGATTCAGAATAAATGTCTGGACAAATTGGTATCTCCACAAATGAACCTCCCTTATTTGATGGAACAAATTACTCATCATCGAGGGAAAATATGAAAAGATGTCATAAGTCAAGAGGATCTGAAGTTTGGGATTCAGTAGTAAGTAATCCCTGGCACTTAACTACTTTTAAGAGAAAAACAAAAAAGGAAAAGGAAGGTAGGAGAAACAATACACTAGCTTTAAAATCAATCCAGGACGGATTGTCAGACCAAGTCAAAGAAAATATGAGACACTGCAAATCTTCTAAAGAATTATGGCTCCAACTAGAAAATTGTTATCAGAATGAAACACAAGAAGAAGAGAAATCCTATCAAAGTGAGGAACAAGACTCAGATAAAAAGGATTCCTCTCAGTATAAGGAAAAAGACTCTACTGAAGAGGATTCTTGCCAAAATAATGAACGAAATGCAGAAGAAGAGAATTCTTATCAAGATAAGGAAGAAGATAAAGAAAAGAAAAATTGCAATCAATTTGAAGAACATAATACAGAGAAATACATATCTAATCATAATGAAATGCAAGATTTGATGTAAACCCTAGTTAACAATGAAGAAGATAACCTCATCAAGGAATTGAGGAATATCTCAGTATTCACTAAAGAAAAAATATTAGATTTTAAGACTAATGTTATAACTACATTTGAAGTGATTAGTATGGAACCAGGAAATGGTTTATATATTGAAGTTACTAAGGAATTTCTTGATCATCTTGAGTCCACAACTATGTGCACTCTAGAAGAGTTGGATAAAATCCAACAAAAGGATATGTTGCTACATCAACAGTTAGATCAATCTAACCATGAAAATTTTGAACAAAGAGTTCAGATAGAAGACAAAGAAAAGGAGATCAAAAGATCTAAAACCGAAGTTACTAATCTAACAATCTAACAGAAGATATGGAAGAATTAAAGACACATGATAGTAAAAGAAAAGAAGCACTAAAAGAATCATAAGAATTAGATAACATTCTAAACACTCAACCCGAGGAAATTAAATAAAGTGAACAAGACCTAAGGATCCAGTTAACAAGGAAAGAAAAATCTTACCACATGTTGGAATTGGAAATCATAAATTTGAAAAAGATAAATGAAAGTACTAATGCAGATCTAATGACTCAAATTGAAGAATCTAAGAAAAAGGAAGAATCTCAGAAGATCCAAATAACTAAAAAGGAAGAATCATGCCAAATTTTTGAATTAGAAGCCATCAACCTCAAAAGGATTCAGCTAGAATATGAGGAAGAAATCAAAAATTGAAAACTAAATTTTTTGATCTAAGAAAAGATATTGAAGAACTGAAGACATATGACAAAACTATTAATGCAAAGAAGTCTTGGATGAGACATAAGAAATAGTCATCAATCTAAAGACTCATCTTGAACATGCTAAAGAAGTGGAAGAAGCCCTTAAGATTTAGTTGACTAAAAAGGAATAATTATGTCATATATTAAAGTTAGAAATAGTAACTATCAAACAGATGAATGAAAAAAAAAAAAAAGATTATCAATTTCCAGAATAGATCAGCTATCCTAGATAATATTTGGAAGAGCCAAAGATCAATTGTTGAAAAAACTAGTATTGGATACAATAAGAAAGAAAATCAGATGACAGATCTCTCAGGCCAAAATAAAATCAAGAATGGAAACACCTTCAATGGCTATTTATTTTATTGTCATAGTTTTGTCCATAAAGCAATAGACTGCAAGAAACTAGAGGAAGGATATACAAGAAAATCCAAAAAGTCAATTAGATGTTGGAGACGTAATTTTGTTTGGCACACAAAATTTTTTTGTCATACACTGAGATGTTACAACTATGATAGGTTTGGGCACAAATCCCAAAAATGAAAGAATACAAAAAGTCAATGTTTGAATAAGTCATTCAAGTCAGTGGCAAAACTTAATAAAAATTGGAAAAAGAAAGGAGATGACAAATCTCCAAAAACAGAATTAGAAAGAGAAGATCCAAAAAGAAAAATATCGCATAGAAAGATATGGAGAAGAAAATCTGATGAAGAAAGAAAGAAAGATGTTATTACACTTGAAAATGAAGAAATTAATACTAAGAAAATTATGGGTGGAGATCCTAATAAAGAATGTGAAATTCAATATGAAATAAATCAAACTCAAGAAAAGGAAGTACCTATAAAGGAATATGGGACAATATCAAATTCTGATGATGTCATAAGTTGTTAGAAAAAGAAATAAAATACAAAAAGAAGTTTAAATTGGTTTTTACAAAATCAAAGGATTATGCCAAAGAGTTTTTAAATTAACATATGGAAAATCTTGACTATCTATAGATTAGTGGTCAAAAGAAAAATCATTGGTAGGGTTAGTTTTAGAATACAAGAAGAGGAAAAAATAAAGGTAGTAGAGAAGTTCAAGGAGTATCATTCAACAAAGATCAATTGATAAAAAAAATGGTATTTAAATCAATTGGTATAATTCCTCAATTGATATTCCTGTGAAATATCAAAGAAGAATAAGAAGCAGATCAAAAAGATCAGTAAGATTCATACTCTTGTTCTATTTGACAAAGGAAAGTCAGTAAAAACTAAGGAGGAGTATTTTGGTTATTAAATAAGAAAGTAATAAGATTAAGTTTTGAAAGACTTGATCACTACAAATGGGTATCACTACAAAATTGGTATCAAGAAGACTACTTATTTGAACACAAAAATCCCAATCAACTGAGATAACAAGTTAGTAAATTAATAGGGGAAGAGACATTGTCAAAAAAAGCTATCCTTTAAGAAACAAAGGGGAGAGTAGTCAGAGGCAGAGAGAGAATATTGGCAGGGGGAGTTACCCAAGTTCATATTTTTGTCAACAAAATGCAGACAGACAGAGGTTGATCATAATGGGAGAAACCCTTTTCCATTGATGTCAAAGGGGGAGAGTAACTTCATAAAGAAAAGCATAATCATAGTAGGAGTTTGAGTATGAAGTTAGTGTGTTTCCCTCAATGACAAAGGGGGAGATTGTTGGACATATTGTCTTTAATATGTTGTCATTGATGTCAACAATCGATGTCATTGTGATGTGATGATAAGTTGTTATGATGAATTGTCATTGATAAGTTATCATTAATGAATTGTCATTGATGTCAACAGTATAGCAGTTAGTAGAGAATAAAAAATTCAAACAGTATGAAAAGATTCAAGCTCATAAGAAAGGACATTAATCAAAGCTCAAAAGGAAGAGTGCATTGTATAAATGTCGTCGGGATTGAAATGGACACAAGAAAACTACAAAGGATTCAAGAAAGAATCCTTCTCATTGAGATAGTTTTAAGGAGTAGTCATGCATAACGACATAACGCGAGGTGCAGAGGAATCCACTCTAAATATCATAATAAATAACAATCAGAAGAAAGATCATTAGATCGAGGTGAAGTCATAGTTTTGAAGAATTATATCTGGACCGTCAGATCTGGGAGTTATAAGAGAAGGACCATTGGAGGATTGGTGAACGATCAAATCAAGTTGTGACCGTCAGATATGCAAGTGTTACATCAAGGGCAGGGATTGATTGCAGAGAACGAAGGGATAATTAAACAATGTTTTAATTCCAATCCCACAATTAGTCTAGACCGTCGATCGTCACCCGCAATATAGATCTATAGTTGGCATCAGTTCCACTACCAACGAGCAGTTTCCATTGTGGAGCTTGGCAATAGTTTTAAACTTCATGATAGTTGGGACCCCACAATCATCCCTAATCATTGATATACTCCGGGAGAATTCTCGACCGTTGGATCAAGTTGAGTGGAAGGATAGGATAAGCAAGGCAAAAGGGCTGAGATCCAGAATACTCAAATTCTTGATAGCCATTGGATTGAGTTAATATTTTTCGGGTTAAAGAAGGACAATCATATCTTAAGCAGGATCTTTGGAATGTTTCTCAGTCGTTAGATCAAGATTTTATTTAGAGTTAAGTATTAGTCGTTGATCTGGAATAGAAAATGGGAACCGTTCTATCAACAGTGGTCAATGTCGGTGCTAACCACTTCGGAGAAAAAGGATTCAAAACATATGAGTTCACCCAAAGGTTGAAGTTCCAAATTCTCTCTCAGGCATCGATCTGAGATACATTTTGGGACTTAGGACAACCATTAGATCCAGGAGAAGAATATGTTCCACATGAGGAGATGCACGTCAGCAAGGACATGTGGCGAAATCTGATGATGACAAATGTCAAAGTGCAGTTGGCATTTCACGTATGCGTAAGTCAGGAATCTGAGTGACATGTGGTAGCCACTCAGTTAGTTCCATGTCAACAAGTGATGTCAGCAAGTTACGTCACTCTGGGATTTTTTTACTTTGGGAGTTTCACCACCAGCAAATACCTGAACTCCCGAAGTTTTGAAATGAACGAGAACCATTCATCGTGCGAATAAAATCCAATCGTCTGATCTACTTTGGAGAAATGAACTCTGGAAGATTGAAGTAATATGAAGGAGAAATCACCAGAAGCATTGAAGGCCGAAGTCAACGTTAACCATTGATCTACTTCAGGATATTTCCCAACCGATGATCAAGTATAGTGGAAGGATAGTGTAAGTGGAGGTGTTAATAGATAGCAAGCAGTCACCACTGCTTTATGACTCATTTGGTAGGTAATCACTTTGGAGGAATTACTACTCTAGAATTCGGGAACCATGAATAGTAGAAGTTCCAAAGTAAATGAGAATCGTCCAGCTCATCGTGACATTAAAACATGACCGTTGATCTTGACAAGTGATCAAGCACTTCTTTAGCTTAGCACCTAGTCACCACCTGTGGTCATATGGAATAAAGAAACAAAGGGAAAAAGAAGAGGAAACACTCAAATCAATAAGCTTGTGGTTTTGTGCATGTGGTCATATGTAAATGGTTTGAAGGAAGCGCCTCATAAATATTTAATTCAACAAAGAGTTAACACTAGAATAATATAGAGAAATGATAAAAGATCAAAATATGATCTGTTTGTGAACTTAGAACACAACAGAAGCATGAGTATGATATAATTAGTCGATCCATGTCTGTGATCAACTCATGAAGACAAAAGAACTGACACACAATTATGATTAAAAGAGAGTTAATTCATGAGCATTATGAATAAAAGATAAAAGGGAAAATGATATTAATTAAAAATTAATATTATCATTTAAATGAAAAGGTACAATGGTTCAAATATCAAAAGACGCAATTATTCAAATTCACACCAGTTGGAAGACTATATAAACAAGAAGGAATGGTGAGAAGTTCTGTAGTTGAATTTTTTGAAGTATATATATTTATATATAATGGATTGAATGAAGGTTAATTCTATCAGATTGATGCATGTTTATAAGTTGGGTCTTGTATGAGGATTGGATTCCTCACATCTCAGTTGGATCTGAGATCAACAAGTTGGGACTTGTTATGAGGGTTGGATTCCTCATTTCTCGGTTGGATCTGAGAACTACAAATTGGGTCTTGTAACAGAGAGTTGGGTCTCTCATAATTGTTTGAAGATGAAATTCAAAGATTGATCTTATGTATTCATTCAAGTTAAATAAATAAAAAAAATATTTATTATTTTATATATATTGATTGAGAAAATGAAATAAATATTTTTTGTTCAGTTAGTTTGTGAAAAGTGGAAAATTGTCCAAAGTTTTTTGACATTGATTCCCCCCCCCCCCTCTCAGTGTCATGTATCCATTTCAACAATTGGTATCAGAGCAAGGTTCCTTCAACACAGTTTAAACATTGAAGGTAGGTTCACAAAAAATGGGTGGACAAATTGTTATCTCCACAAATGAAGCTCCCTTATTTGATGGAACGCATTATTCATCATGGAGGGAAAATATGAAAAGATATCATAAGTCAAGAGGATCTCGATTTTGGGATTCAATAGTAAGTAATCCCTGGCACTTAACTACTTCTAAGATAAAAACAAAAAATGCAAAGGAATCTAGGAGAAACAATACATTAGCTTTAAAATAAATCCAGGATGGATTGTCAAACCAAGTCAAAGAAAAGATGAGACACTACAAATCTACTAAATAATTATGGCTCCGACTAGAAAATTGTTATCAGAATGAAACACAAGAAGAAGAGAAATACTATAAAAGTGAGGAACAAGACTCATATAAAAAGGATTCATGTCAGTATAAGGAAAAAGACTCTAATGAAGAGGATTCCTATCAGAATAATGAACAAAACTCAAAAGAAGAGAATTCTTATCAAGATAAGGAAGAAGATAAGGAAAAGAAAAATTGCAATCAATTTGAAGAACATAATATAGAGAAATACATTTATAATCAGAATGAAATGCAGGATTTGATGGAAACCCCAGTTAACAAGGAATAAGACAACCTCATCAAGGAATTGAGGAATACCTCAGTATTCCCTAAAGAAAAATTATTATATTTTAAGACTGATGTTATAACTACATTTGAAGTGATTAGTATGGAACCAGAAAATGGTATATATATTGAAGTTACTAAGGATGTTCTTGATCATCTTGAGTCCAAAACTATGTGCACTCTCGAAGAGTTGGAGAAACTCCAACAAAAGGATATGTTGATAATTCAAAATTTATATCAATCTAACCATGAAAAGTTTGAACATAGATTTCATCTAAAAGACAAAGAAAAGGAGATCATAAGATTGAAAACCGAAGTTATTAATCTAACATAAGAGATGGAAGAATTAAACACACATGACAATAAAAGAAAAGAAGCACTAAAATAATCAGAAGAATTAGTTAATCGTCTAAACACTCAACTTGAGGAAATTAAAGAAAGTGAAGAAGACCTAAAGATCCAATTAGCAAGGAAAGAAAATTCTTACCACATGTTGGAATTGGAAATCATCAATTTCAAAAAGATAAATGAAAGTACTAATGCATATCTAATGACTCAAATTGAAGATGCTAAGAAAAAGGAAGAAGCTCAGAAGATCCAAATAACTAAAAAGGAAGAATCATGCCAAATTTTTGAATTAGAATCCATCAACCTCAAAAGGATTCAACTAGAATACGAGGAAGAAATCAAAAATTGAAAACGAAAGTTTTTGATCTAACAAAAGATATGGAAGAATTGAAGACATATGAAAAAACTATTAAATGAAAAGAAGTCTTGGACGAGACAAAAGAAATAGTCATCAATCTAAAGACTCATCTTGAACATGCTAAAGAAGTGGAAGAATCCCTTAAGACTCAGTTGACTAAAAGGGAAGTATTATGTCATATATTAAAGTTAGAAATAGTCAATCTCAAACAGATGAATGGAAAGACAAATGAGATTGTAAATTTACAAAATAGATCAGCTATCCTAGATAATATTTGGAAGAGCCAAAGATCAATTCTTGACAAAATTGGTCTTGGATACAATAAGAAAGAAAATCAGATGACATATCTCTCAAGCCAAAATAAAATCAAGAATGGAAACACCTTCAATGGCTATTACTTTTCTTGTCATAGTTTTGTCCATAAAGCAATGGATTGCAAGAAACTGGAGGAAGGATATACAAGAAAATACAAAAACTCAATTAGATGTTGGAGATGTAATTTTGTTGGGCACACAACAAAATTTTGTCATACAATGAGATGTTACAATTGTGATAGGTTTGGGCACAAATCCCAAAACTACAAGAATACAAAAAGTCAATATTTGAATAAGTCATTCAAGGAAGTGACAAAACCTAATAAAAGTTCAAAGAAGAAAGGAGATGGAAAATCTCCAAAAACACAATTAGAAAGAGAAGATCCAAAAAGCAGAATATCACATAGAAAGATATGGAGAAGAAAATCTGAAGGGGAAAGAAAGAAAGATGTTATTACACCTGAAAATGAATAAATTAACAATAATAAAATGATGGGTGAAGGTCCTAATAAAGAATGTGAAATTCAATATGAAATAAATCAAGCTCAAGAAAAGGAAGTACCTATAAAGGAATATGGGACAATATCAAATTCTAATGATGTCATAAGTTGTTAGAAAAAGAAAGAAAATACAAAAGGAATTTTAAATTGGTTTTTACAAAATCAAAGGATTATGCCAAAAAGTTTTTAAATTAACATATGGAAAATATGGACTATCTATATATTAGTGGTCAAAAGAAAATTTATCGTTAGGGTTAGTTGTAGATTACAAGAAGAGGAAAAAATAAAGGGAGCAGAGAAGTTCAAGGAGTGTCATTCAACAAAGATCAATTGATAACAAAATTGGTATTTAAATCAATTGGTATAATTCCTCAATTTATATTCCTGTGAAATATAAAAGAAGAATAAGAAGAAAATAAAAAAGATCAGTAAGATTCATACTCTTGTTTTATATGACAAAGGAAAGTAAGTAAAAACTCAAGAGGATTATTTTGGTTATTAAATAAGAAAGTAATTAGACTAAGTTTTGAAAGACTTGATCACTACAAATGAGTATCACTACAAAATCGATATCAAGAAGACTACTTATTTGAACAGAAAAATCCCAATTAACTGAGACAAAAAGTTAGTAAATTAACAGGGAAAGAGACATTGTCAGAAAAAGCTACCCTTTAAGAAACAAAGGGGGAGAGTAGTCAGAGGCAAAGAGAGAATATTGGCAGGGGGAGTTACCCAAGTTCATATTTTGGTCAACCAAATGCAGATGGACAGAGGTTGATCATAAGAGGAGCAACCCTTTGCCATTCATGTCAAAGGGGGAGAGTAAATTCATAGAGAAAGGAATCATAACATGGGGAGTTTGAGTATGAAGTTAGTGTGTTGCCCTCAATGACAAAGGGGGAGATTGTTGGACATATTTTCTTTAATATGTTGTCATTGATGTCAACAGTCGATGCCATTGTGATGTGATGATAAGTTGTTATGATGAATTGTCATTGATAAGTTATCATTAATGAATTCTCATTGATGTCAACAGTATAACAGTTAGCAGAGAATGAAAATGTAAAACAGTATGCAGAGATTCAAGATCGTAAGAAAATATGTTAATCAAAGCTCAGAAGGAAGAGCACATTTTAGAAATGTCATCGGGATCGAAATTCCCACAGGAAAACTCCAAAGGATTCAAGAAAGAATCATGTTCATTGAGATAGTTTTAAGGAGTAGTCACACAGAAAGACATAACGCGAAGTGCAGAGGAATCCACTCTAGAGATTAGGAGAAATAAAAATCATAAGAAAGATCGTAAGATCAAGGTGAAGTCATATTTTTGAAGAATTATATTTGGATTGTCAGATCTGGGAGTTACAAGAGAAGGACTATTGGAGGATTGGTGAATGATCAGATCAAGTTGTGACCATCGGATATGAAAGTGTCAAATCAAGGGCAGGGATTGATTATGGAGTGCAAGGGATAATTAAATAATGCATTAATTACAATACCACAATTAGTCTAGACCATCGATCGTCACCCACCAAATAGATCTACGGTTGGCATCAGTTCCACTACCAACGAGCATTTTTCATTATGGAGCTTGACAATAGTTTTAAACGTTGTGCTAGTTGGGACCCTGCAATCATCCTTGATCCTTGATATACTACAGTAGCATTCTCAACCATTGGATCAAGTTGAGTGGAAGGATAGGATAATCAAGGCAAAAGGGTTGAGATCCGGAATACCCAAATTCCCGATAGTTGTTGGATTGAGTTAATCTTTTTCAGGTTAAAGAAGGACCATCAGATATAAATCAAGAGCTTCAAAATGTTTCTCAGACATTATATCAAGATTTGATCTAGAGTTAATTATTAGTCGTTGATATGGACTAGAAAAGGGGAATCGTTAGATCAACAGTGGTCAACATCGATGCTGACCACTTCAGAGAATAAGGATTCTGAACATATGAGGTCACCCGAAGGCCAAAGTTTCGAAGTCACTCTCAGTCATCAATCTGAGATACATTTTGGTAGTTAGGACAACCGTTAGATCTAGGAGAAGAACATGTGCCACATGAGGATATCCATGTCAGCAAGGACATGTGGTGCAATCGGATGATGACAAGTGTCAAAGTGAAGTTGGAATTTCAGGTATGATTAAGTCACTAATTTAAGTGACATGTGGAAGCCACTCAGTCAATTCCATGTCAACAAGTGACGTCAACAAGTTATGTCACTCCAAGAGTTTTGTACTTTGGGAGTTTCACCACCAGCAAATACCCAAAGTCCCAAAGTCCCAAAATGAACAAGAACCGTTCATCGTGTGAATAAAATCCAATCGTCTAATCTACTTCAGAGAAATGAACTCTAGAATATTGAAGGAATGTGAAGGAGAAATCACCCGAAGTTTCGAAGGCCGAAGTCAACGTTAACCGTTGATCTACTTCGGGAGATTTCCCAATCGACGATCAAGTATAGTGGAAGGATAGTGTAAGTGGAGGTGTTAATTGAAAGCAAGCGGTCACCACCACTTTATGACTCATTCGATAGGTAATCACTTCAGAGGAATTGCTACTCCAGAATTCAGGAGCCACAAATAGATGAAGTTTCGAAGTAAATGAGAACCATCCAGCTCATCATGACATTAAAATGTGATATTCAATATTGACAAGTGATCAAGCACTTCTTTATCTTAGCACCTGGTCACCACCTGCGATCGTATGGAATAAAGAAACACAGGAAAAAATAAGAGGCAATGCTCAAATCAATAAGCACGTGGTTTTGTGCATATGGTCATATGTAAATGGTTTGAAGGAAGTGTCTCATAAAGATTTAATTCAACAGAGAGTTAACACTAGAATAATACAGAGAATTGATAAAAGATCAAAATATGATCTGTTTGTGAACTGATAAAACACCAGAATCATGAGTACGATATAATGATTCAATCCATGTCTATGATCAACTCATGAAGACAAAAGAATCGAAACACAGTCATGATTAAAAGAGAGTTAATTCATGAGCATTATGAATAAAGGATAAAATGAAACATGATATTGATTAAAGATTAATACTATCATTTAAATGAAAAGGTACAATGGTTCAAATATCAAGAGACACAATGATTCAAATTCACGCCAGTTGGAAGACTATATAAACGAGAAGGAATGGTGAGAAGTTGTGTAGTTGAATTTGTCGAAGTATATATATTTATATATAATGGATTGAATGAAGGTTCATTCTATCAGGTTGGTGCATGTTTACAAGTTGGGTCTTGTATGAGGATTGGATTCCCCACATCTCAGTTGGATTTGATCAACAAGCTGGGACCTTTTATGAGGGTTGGATTCCTCATTTCTTAGTTGGATCTGAGAACTACAAGCTGGGTCTCTCATAATTGTTTGAAGATGAAATTCAAAGATTGATCTTATGTATTCATTCAATTTAAATAAATAAATAAATTGTTTATTCTTTTATATATATTGATTGATAAAATGAAATAAATATTTGTTGTTTAGTTAGTTTGTGAAAAGTGGAAATTTGTCCAAAGTTTTTTGACACTGATTCACCCCCCCTCTCAGTGTCAAGTATCCATTTCAAAACATAGAAATAGTGCATATGAAGCACAGAGTCACGCAAGGAGTGTGCAGGTGGAGTTGTACTTAGACTACTTGTCCCAGAGGAGAATAGTCGAGTGGAAGAGTTACAACGCCATAAGGTGTGTGCCCAAGGTTTTAAAATCCAAGAGGAACAAGCTCAGGAGAGATAGAAACCATAAGAATGAAGGAGGAAGCACTTAGAAATTTCTAAGTCTGAATGTGTTTTAAAGTGATAAAAGGAGCACACAGAGGGAAGAAAAAGGTCTCATATACCTCTGGAAATAAGCTCAGGAGGGAAAGTGACCGAAAATCCATTTAAGCTAAGAGTTTGAAGACTCGATGGTGCAGATCTAGTTGGAGATCACCAGAGAGCTGAAAATCATCATATCTGGGGAAGTTGCATGAAGGATACCCCTTAAATAGCTTCGGCACTCTGTCCATTCAAAGGTTGGAGGGTGTACAAGGTGTTGGATCGCCGAAGTCTCAGAGGAGTGAAGTAAATCGTGACCATCATATCTCACGGGGACACACATCACGCAATCCTACCCTTCGGCGTTAGATCATTCCAGAGGAAGCCGGGTGAAGTTCTTGAAGCCCAAACTCATCTGAAGGACCAAAGGTCGGAACCCTATCCTGACCATTAGATCAAGGGACATGCGGAAACAGATTAAGTCCTTCGCGGGTTCGTTGTTCGGGAGGAACAACACCAAGGAGGAGTGGAGGACTTCTGGAGACCTAAAGTCCCAGATTCCATTTGATTCATCAATTTTATCAACAACTGTCAGCTAGAAGAATGGTTTGGCAGGTGGAGGATTCATAGGAAAGGAGGAGAGGGTAGCGACAAACCACTCAGAGGCCCGAAGGTTAAAGCGTTGTCAACTGTTGATCTAAAAATAGGACACACGGAGGGAAGAGATCCACTCCGCTACACCAGTGTTCAAGAATTCGTAAATCTTGGAGACGAGAGACTCCCAACAGCCCCAAACCCTTAATCCCGAATGAATCCAGGTCGTCCACCTGTCATCACACTGTATCGTTGATCTGTACAAGGGTTATAGTTTGTCGATCATTTCATATGTTTAGTGCTTCGTCATTTCACAACTTCAGAGGGAGTGAAAGCATGTTTTCCTATTGAGGGCTCTCGGAGTGCAAGGGTCCCGAAATATCAAACTGCACTAAGAAGGTGGGTTAAGCCCATGTTTTTTAGCCTGGGGTCATGTGAAGCTAGCGCTTTTATAGCAAGATCCTATCAAAGAACCAAGATTGGCCCAAAAATTTCAGAAAAGGCCTATGGCACCAAAAAGAGAAGGTCCAATTGGACCTTGTGAGATGATCTAGCTCCTGCAAATTTTGAATATCCTAAGACTAGGAGGTCAATGGACCCCAGTTGAGGGTGG
Organism: Picea glauca; assembly: GCA_000966675.3. NCBI lineage: Eukaryota > Viridiplantae > Streptophyta > Pinopsida > Pinales > Pinaceae > Picea > Picea glauca. The sequence goes on from JZKD02S1891127.1 coordinate 172,526, forward strand.
GGGTGTACATCAAGCGGTATCAGAGCCTCGAATTTTGCTGTGTAAAAGAAGGAGATAGTCTGATACCATCAAGAGGTATCACAATGTTTTTTTCCTTACAGACAACAGGGAAAAGGTTAGGAGAGACATAACACTTATGTTATGTATATGAATGATTGTTTGCAAGAGTGCAATAGATAGTTGACAATGAGGTAGGTTGTAGGAGAAATTTGGAGGTTCTCTCAGTTGTACAGTACACAACAGAAAACCAGGTAGGTTGAGCCAGAAGGACCAGACGCATTCTTGGAGGTAGAGGTGAAAGATGGCTACTGAAGGACATAGGCATGGTCGAGGACAAGACCACCAATAAATGGATAAAGAGCTTGAGGAGACAAGAGAAGAACTGGAGAGATGATGTTGAAGATGAAACAAGAAAAATAAGGAGGATGGAGGTATGAGTGGCCCTTTAGGAGGAGAGCAAAGTGGCCTATCCATCAGTCGTTGGCCAAGAGGCGACAACAAGTATTGAGAATGTGGTTGAGGCATGCTGAAAACCTCAATTACATAGAGGATCTGATTTGCATATATGAGCCAGAAGTTGGAAAATACCTTAGTAAGGAGGAAGGGAGATTAGTTGAGGATCTCATGAACTGGCAGGTGGGCAGTGATGAAAGTTCATATTGCTAGGAGGGGAAATGAAGGAAATGAAGGGTAGAAGTGAACTTTCAAGTTTCTAGGTGGGAAATGGAAAGAGAACAGTTTAATATCTTATAGATTGTTGGGACGGCAGTGATGAAAGTTCATATTTCCAGGTAGGCAATAAAGAGATATTTGTTGAAGATCTCATAAACTGCCAAGAAGGAAGGAGTGAAATCCTAGATTTCCGGGTGGGAAAGGGAGATAAAATGAGACTATCTAAGAGTATCAAGAACTCAATAGGGAGTTCAGATAAAAAAGAAGTTCTGAAAGAGGAGGATCAAAGGAGCATTATGATCATTGGAGGAATCAAAATATTCCTGCCAAGAATCCCAACAGAGGCCAGTGCACAAATTTCAGGTGTAGCAGAGGAAGGACATCCAACTGTGATTGTCGTAGAGGAAGAGATGGACCAGATACTAAATCCTATCAAAGTAGATAAAGAAGAAGAGAATTCATAGGAATGGCTCAAAATGTTTAGCTAAGAAGTTGAACAAGTGATCCAGGATCTTTTCATCGAAGTGACTTATAAATAATTGCATTAAATGAGCATAAATTAAAGTGCTCCATTAAAGAAGGAAAATCTCAATAATGAAGATACATAAGCATAAAATATCAACACAAAAAATTGATAAAGAAGTTTTTCCCCGGTGGACTACATCTTCGAGTCCTGCTCTCAAATGGGTAGGACTTTTTATTAACTCAACAAAAGAATTTGGAAAAATACATAAGTATACTTCATTCTGAAATCAAGCTGTAGAAGTTTTTCTCAGATCAGAAAACAGTCAGCATAATTGAATTCATGGCGTCGAATTACCCAAAAATGATTGTCTCCACACTTCGATCCGACTTTGTCACTCCCAAGCTAAAGAGAAACTTTGTCTCAGTTTTCGTGCCCTGCAACCTGCAATAAATGTTGAGAAAACATCTCGAAATTTGTGTCATTTTGTACCCTCATGCACCCCCCCCCCTCAGCACCAGGCGGATGAAAATTTTAAATATATTTTCAGGCTTTGTAAACAATGGAATCCATTTCCCTTGTGGTTAGTGAAGTATATGTTAAGGTGTTGATATAGGGGGAGGTCTCGGGGTCGATCCCACAGGCCTCCCCTTTTGTGTATTCATTGTAACAATGTATATATTTGAATGGTCGTTCCATCAGGTTTAGCAGTGGTTCTAGATATGATGGCTGGTCTCCATATTTGGTGGGGTCCTGCCGGATTTGGTGGACCTGTCAACATTTTTAATTTTTTTTTTTTTTTAAATTCATTCTCGGTTCGTCATTAGGCATTTTCCCACTACCATGTCGTAGCCCATGACTGGACTACATGCCAGCCAACCGTTGGGCCATGTCAACCACTGTAAAATAACCCTGGCATGTCAATGTACGGTCTGCCAACTCAACTACCAAATCATCCTTCCATATCATTGTATGGTCTGCCACGTGGTTTTCCGGACAGCCATGTGGTGCAATTTTACCGATCCATGAAATGACCCAAAAAATCCAAATATGAGTGACATGTGGAAGCTTCTGGTGCTACCACGTCACCATGCTGACATCATCATGACATGTGTCACCTCCTTCATGTGAAATGTATGTTGTATGGATGATGATTTCATCCATACTGATGTTGACGTTAGCAGTACGGATGTTGACTCATCCCCTGCTTACTGAGCTAGGTTAACCAAAATTTGGTCGTGAATATATTTCAATCCATAACTCCATTTGATGATATGTTTTCACTATTGGAAATATCGTGATACTCTCTTCATGATGATGTCATTTTCACTAAGTTTTGAGAACTTTGAATTTTTTCCCTTTCTCTGTCTGTTGAGGCCATTCTGAGCTTCCTGAGTTGCTTCTACGAGTTCTGAGTTGTCCTCAGTCTTCTATGGATCCTTTTTGGATCACAGCTTCCCATTGAGAGATTTTTGGATCACCAAAATCTTTCACCAATCAACAGATAAGTGAGGGAAGAGGTCCCTCACCTTGCCCTTCTCAATCCACTTTACCTTGCTTGGATGTGTGCCCTTTAAGCCTACTCGAATATAATCAACATCACCCCTGTGTAAAGTCCTCATCCTTCTTTCCAGGATGATATTTTCCTTTAAATCATCCAATTAATCAGGAGAAAACTCATCAACTAAAGGTATTGAAACTTCCTCATCCTGATCCATTATCATGGGAGGCTAAAAAAGTTTCAATTTATCTACATTTACAACTGAGTAAATCTACATATAAGGTGGAATATCTAGACAAAAATCATTGGTACCACTTTTCTCCAAAATAGTGAAGGGTCCATAACGAATGGGCTTGAGTTTTTTTTTCTTCACCCTTCAATCTCTCCTTGATTATGTGAAGCCATACCCAGTCTCCAAACTAGAAATGATGATCAACCCTGCATTTTTCATGTTGAGCTTTATACTGTTCTTGACTTTTCTCCAACTGTTCCTTGACTTCCTGGTGCACCTGTTGGATCCTCTGGATGAACTTGTGAGCTTTGTCCTCTTTTATTTCTTCATTTGAATCAACATCTCTCCCATACATCAAGTCCAAAGGAACTTTAAGTAGGTACCCAAAAAATGTATCAAAAGGAGAACACAGAGTGGATAAATGTAAGGATCAATTGTAAGCATGATGTACATAGGGTATCTTTTCATCCCATAACTTGGGATGCCTGTTGCAGTAGCCTTGACGAAAAAAGTACCATTGTTCGGTTTACAACCTCTGTATGTCTGTTGGTTTGTGGATAGAAAGCAGTGGTCCTCTTCAATTTGGTGTCCATCATTCTCCACAAGCTTGTCCAAAAATACCCAAGGAATCGAGTATCTCGATCCGAGATAATGGATGTGGGTAGCCCAAAGTGAACCCAAACATATTGAAAGAAGATATTAGCAGTCTTCTCAGTAGTGATCTATTTTTTACATGGAATTAAGATACACATTTTGTTGAACCTATCCACTACAACATACAAATAGTCATGATCCCCTTTTGACATTGGTAAACCCCCTACAAAATTCATGGAAATACTTTCCCATGGATGGGATGGAACACGTAGTGGTGAGTATAGCCCCAGTTTTCTATTAGTGGTCTTACAATTAGAACACATCACACACCCCTTTACATATTTAGTTACAGTTTCTTTCATTTGAGGCCAGTAAAAAAAAATCTGTAAATGAGCCATAGTTTTTCCTACCCCAAAATGCCTAGACACAAGAGAAGTGTGAGCTTCTCATATTACATGGACTCATTCACTTGTAGGAATGCATATCTTTCCAAGATGGTATAGTAGTTTTCCCTGCAGACAATAGTTATCTACATGTGCACCATGGGTTAGCTTCTCATATACTTATTTAAAATATTCATCAATGGAATATTGTTCCACATATATATCATGAGATAAATAAGTATTCTTCAAAATAATATAAGCAACAATAGGAGGTCTAGAAATAATATCAGCTACCTTGTTACTTGTACCCTTTTTGTACTTGATTACCAAATGAAATTGTTGTAGGAAACCCGTCCATCTGTAGTGTCAAGATTGTTGCAATTTGGTTTGTGCTTGTAGATATTGTAAGGGTTGGTGATCTATATGTATGATTGTTTCATTCCCTAACAAGTAGTGTTTCCTTTTCTTTACGCTTTGAACTAATGCATACAACTCTTTATCATATGTAGGATAGTTAACAACAACTTGGTTAAAAGTTTCAGAGTGATAACAGATAGGCTTACGATATTGAATCAATACTACACCCATGGCATATCCATTGGGATCTATCTCAACCTCAAAGGGTTGTTGAAGATTCGACATTGCTAATATTCGTGCATTACTGATCTTTTCATTCAAAGTGTCGAAATTTTTTTGTTGTTTTCCTCCCCAATGAAAAGTTCTCTTCACACTGGTTAAGGAATGCAAAGGAGCTTCTATAAAGGAGAATTTTGAAATGAACCTCCTCCAATACTAGACTGTACCTAAGAATATTTGTATCTCAGTTACACTTTTGGCCTCAGGCCAATTTACAATCACATCAATCTTGGAAGGATCAATTTTTAATTGTCCTTCTCCTACAATATGACCTAAGAACACAAGTGTAGTCTTACCAAATTCACATTTGGATAGTTTTGCATACAACTTTTCCCTTTGCAAAGTTTCCAATACTTGCTTTACATTCCTCACATGTTCATCCCAAGTGCCACTAAAAATAATAATGTCATCTAAATATAAAATCACAAAATCATATAGAAAAGGATTGAATACATCATTCATCACATGCATGTAAGTTGTCGAAGCATTACAAAGCCCAAACGACATAACTAACCACTCAAACAATCCATGTTTGGTTTTAAAGGAAGTCTTCCATGCATCATGTTCTGCAACCCTGATCTGATGGTATCCACTGTGCAAATACAACTTAGTGAAATAAAAAACATTCTTTAATTGATCAAGTAAATCATCTATATGAGGAAGAGGGTATTCATTTTTCACTGTGATTTTATTCAAGGCCCGTTAATCGACACACATTCTTCATGTGCCATCTTTCTTTGGAACCATCACGATCGAAAAACCATAAGGAGATGAGTTGGGCCTGATGACCCCTTGATCCAATAAGCCTTGTACCTGCTTCTTGATCTCTGTCATCTCTACAACTGAAATCTTGTACATGCCCACATTAGGAAGACGAGAATCCTGTTGAAGATGTTTCTCATGTTGGATTTCCCTCTTAGGAGGTAATCCATCTGGTTCCTGACAAATATCATCATACTGAGAAGAAATATTAAAAAAATTTTCTTATGAGAAGGATCACATCCATGGAAAGCATCGGATGTTCTGACATCTTTCTCTCTTATGGACACAAGTACATATATCTTATTATTTTTTATGAGTCTCTTAATTTATCTTGCACTAACAAGTATTGCTTTTACCCTCATTCTATGAGCTCTAACAATATATTCCACTCCTCTCTTAGTAAGGTGGTATTTGTTCTCATGACAAAAGAAGACTGCTTTTCTATCATAAAGATAAGGACTCCCCAACACTATGCCACATATATCAAGTGATACAACATCCAAATCCACTACATCATTCAACTTTGAAGCAATAGAAAATATGAACCTACATTTTTTGGTGACATTAAGTTTTGTTGTATCACATACCCAACTAAGAGGAAAAGGCTTTGGATGTGGTTTCGTTTCAAGACCTGTCTTTTTGATAAGTGCTTCAGATATCAAGTTTACTTGGGAACCCGGATCAAATAATGTATTTATCTTAGTTTGTTTAGATACAACTCTTATGTGAAATAACTCATTCCTCTTTTGTTCATCATCGTGAGATTCATTATTGGAATTTGAACTAGCATGAAGGGAATATTTACCTTGTACTCCAACCACTTTGATCTTTCCTTCATCTCCTTTATCGGAACTAAGATCTTGCTGCACTGTAGCAACGAATTTTGTCTTCCCCTTTCCATCGAACTGTTTCAGTCTCTTCCCTCGATGTAGTTTCCAACAATGTTCATCATCATGACCACTTTTCTTGCAATGAGTGCAAGATGGATTTCCTCCTTATCTCGTCACTTTGTCTCTGATACCAACATGATCCAGAATTTTTTCATCGAAGTGACTTATAAATAATTGCATTAAATGAGCATAAATTAAAGTGTACCATTAAAGAAGGAAAATCTCAAGAATGAAGAGACATAAGCATCAAATCTGAACACAAAAACTTGATAACAGAGTTCGTCCCCGGTGGACTACATCTCTAGGTCCTTCTCTCAAATGGGTAGGCCTTTTTATTAACTCAGCGAAAGAATTTGGCAAAATACATAAGTATACCTCATTCTGAAATCAAGCTGCAGAAGCTTTTTTCAGATCAAAAAACATACAACATCATTGAATTTGTGGCATAGAATTACCCAAAAATGATTGTCTCCACACTTTGATACAACTCTAGCACTCCCATGCCCAAGAGAAATGCTGTCTTTATTTTC
>JZKD02S1891127.1:179294-204430 GCA_000966675.3 Picea glauca
TGAAACTTTTAAATATATTTTTGGGTTTTGTAAACAACAAAATCTGTTTCCCTTGTGGTTGGCGGAGCATGTGTTAAGGTGTTGATATATGGAGAGATCTCGGGGTTGAGCTCGTGGGCCTCCTCTTTTGGGTATTCATTGTAACAATGTATATATTTGAATGGTTGTTCCACCAAGTTTAGCAGTGGTTCTATATATGATGGTTGGTCACCAGATTTGGCGGGGTCCCACTAGATTTGGCAGACCCACCAATCTTTTTAATATTTTTCTTTTGAAAATTCGTTATTGGGTTGTCATTGGGCATTTTCCCACTGCCACGTGGCAGCCCATTACTGGGACACATGGAAACCAACCATTGGGACATGCCAACCACTGTACAATCACCCTACCATGTCAGTATATGATCTGCCAACTCATCCTACCACGTCAATGTACGGTCTGCCACGTGGTTGTACGGACTGCCACGTGGCACAATTTTATTGGTCCACGACATGACCCAGAAAAGATAAATATGTGTGACATGTGGCCGCCTCTGGTGCTGCCACGTCACCATGATGACATCATCATGACACATGTCACCTCTTATGCATGCCACGTACATGTATGGAGGTTGACATCATCCATACTGATGCTGACATCAATAGTACAGATGATGACTCATCCCCCTACTAGCTGGGCTAGGTTGACCAAACTTTGACTGCGAATATCTTTCAATCCATAACTTTGTTCGATGAGTCATTTACATCGTTGGAAATATTGTGATTTTCTCTTCCCGATGATGTCATTTTCACTGAGTTTTGATAGTTTTGAATTTTTTCCCTTTCTCTATCTACTAAGGCCATTATGAGCTTCCTGAGTTTCTTATGAAAGTTCTGAGTTGTCCTGAGTCTTCTATGCATCCTTTTTGGATCAATAGGATATAACTACATAACTAAAACCTTCAACAGAGGAGGAAACATAAAACATGGACTTTGTTGATCTGTGTGAAGAGTTGGAAGCCCTGGAGGGAAGGGTAATAGTGCAAGGTGAGTGCATCCAACAAGTTAAGTTGGAAACAAATGGAGAATTTCAGCCTGAGGAGCAGTTGGATGAAGTTGGATTTGTACCAATAATATAACCGGCAGAAGCTAATCTATCAGGGGAGATAGCTAACCAGCAGCTTAGTGAGGAGGCTGTAGAACTTGAGCCTGCAGTGTAGTGGAAAGATAGTTCCACGAGAAATGGAAACAACATGGGAGATCAAGATGGTATTCCCTTTGATCAACATGAAAACATGGAGCAGAGCAGTATGCATGGAGAAAGTCATCCATTAGACCAACTAGACAGAGTTATAGAGGAGATCAGGGAGATGATGTTGGAGTCAGCACAACAAGTATTTAGTAGAAAGAGGAGGATGACTAGAGGAGAGCCTACAGCAACAAGGAAACAGAAGCAACAACGACATAGCAGAGGAGAAGGTGGATAGCTCCAAGGAGAATTTTGGGATCCATGAGGATTTCAACAGTAGAGGAGAGGATCTCATGAGAAGGAGCTCATGATTTTTCCCAGTAGTGGAGTATGATGCGGGAGCATATTTCCACCTTAGCATGTGCTAGCAACCCATCACATCAGTGCGCATTCAATAAGGGAGAGACATGCACCAACCCTCTCATTGTTCCCTTGTATTTTAAATATTCAATGTAATAAATTTTAAAATTTAATGTTGTAAGGATGGAGTAAAGCCAAGTTGGCCTTTGTGCAAGATTAGTGTAATTGCCTTTATTAAGGATCGAGTTGGAAAGATCTTGAGCAATGCCTTAGATATGATAATTTACATGATCATTCAATAGAATTAGCCTCGGTAAATAGGCATTTTAATGGTGATAATATGTCACTAAGGTGGTTTGGAGGGAAAGATCGATGATCCCCTCTTGTATAAATCATTGTAACATATGCCCAGAAAAGGCTGTTGATGTTTGATTGTAAATCATTGTAAGCCAAGGAGAGAGCAGAGACTATGTCGTAGTCCAGCCTACGCATATTGTAATCAAGCATTCAGATATTAATACAAACAGGTAATTTTCCTACATCTAATTCTCTATGTGTTATATGGGTATTTTCTGAATGTATTTGAATAGTTGTTATGTGTGTTTATATGTTGTAGATTCATAAATAGGTTTCATTTGAAGTAGTAAGATAGAATTCCCTGTCTTTCTGTGAATTTTTTGAGTTGTTATAGACTATTTTGGGTTTGTGCAAGGAGTGCACAATAGAGCGTTGAAACTTTGTAGCCACCACAAGGAGTGTGCATCTTAATTATGTTTTCAATTCAGAGAGATAATGCGTCAGGTGGGAACACCAGAGCAATATTAATCTCAAAAGGAACCCCAGAGTTGTTGAATACTAGTGAGGAAAATTTGTGGAGAGAATGCACAGGAGAGACAGAGTTGTTGAATACTTTGTAAGCTCAAAAAGGATTTTTTTGAGTTGGTGCAAGGATTGCACAGAAGAAATCTGCTTCGAGTTCTGTGAGAAGAATTTCGAAGGAGACACCCTAGAGTTACTAAACACTCCAGTGATTGATTGAAGGAGCCTCAGAGGTGTTGAATACTCTAGCATAAGAGCTTTGCAAGGTGTGCATTGAGTAGGGAGTGTCAGGAGGGCACAAGAAATTGATACAAAGTCAAAGGGATGAGACCCCTTTGGAAGTCTAAGAAACTGCAAAACTCAGAAGAGATAGTGCAAGTGTGCATAGAGGCTCTGCAATACACAGGGAGACCATGGACCCTTACAGGTTCAAATTGTGAACACAACGCAGAGTGCACATAGGGGTGAAATTATTCCAAGTTCATAAGCTCATGAGGATGAGCGTGGAATTCCAGGAGGGTATCATGAGTTTGCTAGATAGGTAGGAGGCTTGAACCTCTTTAGGTTTGAGCAAGACAAAGCTCAGGAGAAATAGTGCTTTCAATAGCAAAGACAAAAGCCAAGTCATTTGGACTTGCAAAGGAAATTTCAAAGGACCGAACCCCTTTGAGGTTTAAATCATTCGAGATAAATAGGGATAACATTGAATCTTTGATAGCAGCAACATAGAGGAATCACAATGTCACGCAAGGAGTGCACATGTCAAATTGTTATAAAACCTGTTTTCCCAGAGGAGAATAGTCAAGTGCAAGAGTTCCAAGGTCGCAAGGTGTGCGCCCATAGTTTTAAAATATAGGAGGAACAAGCTCAGGAGAGATAGAAACCATAAGAATCAAAGGGGAAGGACTTAGAAAGTTCTAAGTCTGAATGTGTTTTAAACGATAAAAGGAACACACAAAGATAAGACAAAGGTATCATATACCTCTGGAAATAAGCTTAGGAGGGAAAGCGACCAGAAATCCCTTTAAGGTAAGAGTTTAAAGACTCGACAGTGAAGATCTACCTGGATATCACCAGAGAGATCACAATCATCATATATGGGGTTACACGAAGTATACCCCTTAAATATCTTTGATACTCTGTGCATTCAAAGGTTGGAAGGTGTACAAGGTGTGGGATCGTCGAATTCCCAGAGGAGTGAAGTAAATCCTGACCATCAGATCTTGCAGGGACACGTGTCACATGATCATATTCTTTGGAATTAGAGAATTCTGAAGGAGGTGAGGTGAACTTCTCGAAGCCCAAAGTCATCTAAAGTAACGGAGGTTGGAACCCTATCCTGACCATGGGATTAAGGGACACGCGGCAACAGACTATGTCCTTCGCGGGTTCATTTTTCAGGAGGAACAACACCAAGGAGGAGTGGAGGATTCCCAAAGACCCAAAGTCCTAGAATCCATATCAGTCGTCGATTTTATTGACAGTTGTCAGCTATAGGAAGGGCTCAGCGGGCGGAGGATTCATAAGAAAGGAGGAGAGGGTAGAGAAAAACCACTCAGAGGGTTGAATGTTGAAGCGTCATCAACTGCTGATCTAAAAATAGGACATGCGGAGGGCGGAGATCCACTCCGCTTAACCGACATATGGGAAGTAGTAAATCTTGGAGACGGGAGACTCCCCATAGCCCCAAACACTGAATCCCGAAGGAATCCAGGTCGTTCACCTGTCCTCATGTTGTACCATTGATCTGTGCGAGGGCTATATGCTGTCTATCATTTCATAGTTTCGTTGCTTCATCATTTCGCAACTTTGGAGGGATTGAAATCATGTTTTCTTATTGAGGTCTCCTGGAGTGCAAGGGTCTCTAAATCCATAACTGTGTTGATAAGGTGGGTTAATCCCCTAGTTTTTAGCCCGGGGTCATGTGAATCTAGCGCTTATCTAGCAGGACCCTATCAGAGAACCAAGATTGACTCAAAAATTTCAGAAAAGGTCTGTGGCACCAAATACAAAAGGTCCAGTTGGACCTTGTGAGTTGATCTAGCTCCTGCAAATTTTGAAAAACCTAAGAATGGGAAGTCAGTGGTCCCTAGGTTAGGGTCTAGGTATGCATCATTATCTCTCTGTATGAAAACTTCTATGAATGATCTTTCTACCCTTCTTCCTGGTTTTTTTTCTCTTCCTTTGACTTCTCTACAAGATGTCGTGTAGAAAAATTGTAGGGCTTCCTGTACTTTCTTCCTTTTGGAGTTGTTTTCCATTGATGCTTTCTTATGTAATCAAATGACATATAAAAAACAGTCAAGAATAAGCATTCAAATATTCATGTATCATTATCATCCATTATGATAATACTCCTTTATCTCTAAACCACTCTCTAAACCAATCTATGAATCCATCTTTGGCCATACTATCCAAGACTCTGCTACTCAACTGTCCACAATGATGACCCATTTGTCCCTGTACTATTTTGAAGTCTTCTCAGTTGAAAATGATCATCAATTGTGTCAAATGTGTCCACTAGTCTTCTCTCTATATAAACCAAGCTATGTATATATGGAACAATTTGTGTTGTAATTTTCCAACTGATCAATCTATCATATTGTACTTCTGCTAATTGACTTCTCTGAGTCTGTCTACTCGAAATATGTAATTTTTTGAAAGTATGGTTCTCTGATCCGTCTCAGCTTCTACATAGACTCCCCTTATCTCATATTCATATTACTTGGGAGTCCCCAAGATGGATGGCTCAGAAGAATACCTTCTCTGATGCGAATTCATCTTCTTCTTTGTCTCTAGAGTCATCATCTCTCTGAACTTTGATTTTTCCCTTTATTCATATGGATTGATCTCATTCTATAATTCTTAAAAGTATAATCTCTTGAACATAATCCTTATTTACCTGCTCTTCTTTTCTTTCTTTCACTACTGCAAATCCTGTGATCTTTGGAACCTGTTCTTTATTTACTTGTCCTTCTTTTCTTTCATTTCTTCTCCAAACCTTTATGGATCTGACATCTTCCTTTTTCTTTGTATATTTTTCTTCATCTCGTATTATATCCAATCTTGCGATCTCTAGGACTTGGTCCTTGTTCAACTATTCTTCTTGTTTTCTTTCCCATACATTCTTATATATTATATCAATGTTCTATTTCATGGAATTATTGATCATGAATCTACAATCACAAGCTATGTGTCCATATTTATGACAATTGTAACATTCAATGCTATGTGGGGCCACATAAGAATTTCTTTCTTGAAAAAATCTTTCATAAACCCTGCAATCTGCAACCTTATGTCCAAAGTTAGTACAATAAAAACAATGACCATAAAATAAATTTACATACCTGAGATTGAATGATATTCTTTGTGGTGTAGTCCTTCTAAATTCTATCCTTGGCTGATCATGATCATGATTAAGGCTTCTTTATGGCTTGAACATGGAGGATCTTCTTTTGTAGTCTTCTTCTTGAGTTTTTTTCACTTCTGGAATGTTCTTCTTCAAGGGCTTGTATTCTTCCTTCTTCATCGAACCTTTAATTATTTCTACATAAGTCTTTCGATTCTCTTCATTCTTCCTTTCTGGAAACCTGGAGGGCTTCTCTTCAACTGATGATGTGGATGTTTCTTTCTCTTCAACATTCATGTTGAGCTTGACAACTTTTACTCTCAACATGACAACGTCTTCTTCAAGATTCACCGCCTCTTCTTATTTCTTCATCATATGGTTCCTCATGACTTATTAGATTCTCTTTGCTTCTTCAAGTTGGATCTTCAATGTGATTATTTCATCTTCAAGTCTTATTTCTTGTTAACTAAACTATGCTTCAAGTGATTTAAATTGTTAGTTCTTTCCTTGACATGATGTGTCAGTTTCTTCTCTCTCTTTTCTACTTCTTCCTTATGTGCTATTATTTTGTCTTCCAAATACTACTTCTGATCCTTGATAGTTTCTTCAGTCCTTCTGGATTCTTCTAGTTGAACCTTTAGGATCATGATCATTTTCTCAACTTCTTTGGTGTTGGAGTTTTGTGATTCTTCCATCTTGTTTAGTTCTTCCTGGAGTGAATTTTTTTCTTTTATTTCAATCCTTCGATATTCAATTACACTGATCAAATGTTCTTTGTAATCAACTTCTTCCTATTCATACTCTTCATCTTTTGAATCTGTCTGACATGATGCACATCTTTCTTCTTGTTTTGTACCTACATCTTCTTTGTCATTCTCTAACTCTGTGATGGGAGAAAAATAGATATTACGTATCTTGTCCCAAAGTTCTTTAGTTGATGAGAATTTACCCACTTTGTCCTTTTTTGAATCACATGGTCCTTCCATGAAGAAATCCATTTATATTGTGTTCTTCTTATTCAACTCCTTCTTGGATGTAGTCTTAGGTTTCTGTGTAGCATTGAATCTTGTCACAACTGATTGCCAAATATCATATTCCTTTTCCTTATAAATACTTTTGTCCTTCTCCTCCATATCTCATACTCTACACCATTATGACCATCAAATGTTAGTAATCCATTCCGAGTGTATTCCATGATCTCTTTCCAGTGCCTAAATTGTTTCCTACGGAACCTACTCTAATACCAATTAATGGATTACTAAGAGGGGGGTGAATTAATAATGAGCAATTTATACCACTTATTAATCCTTTTGACTACAATGTATATTATTTTAAATTATTCAACAATGTTCATCATTTCATCATCAATATATTATTGCATCATAAAAATGAACATCCATCAATGCATAATGCAAAATAATAGACACATCCACATAATACACAGTACACCAGTATTTTACGTGGAAACCCAATGTGGGAGAAAACCACGAAATTCTTTTCTTATAAGTCAAATAATTATATTCAAGGAAGCACCAACTTCCAATTCTTTGGCTCCAACCCCCTAGTTTCTCAGGCTAAAACCGGAGGGAAACTCCCACTCGCCAATTCTCTGGCTCCAACCAGAAGGAGGCACCAACCCCCTAATTCTTAGGCTTGAACCTGAAGGAAGCTCCAACTCCCTAGTTCTTCGGCTCCAATTGGAAGGTGGCTACAACCACCTATCCTTACCCCATCCAACTGCACTGAAATATAAATTCCAAATGTAGACAACCTGTCACTGCCATTAATTCAACTATTTCATTGTCACAAGTGTCACTGAAAACCTATCACAACCTATACCAATCTTCTCCAAGTCTTTTCTAAAGATCTATGCCATGTCTATGTTGCAACACATGGATCTTTTTGTCTCTCTTTACTACAAATTGCAGATGTGTTTGGCTCTCTTCTATGCAACTCGTGGACTACTACAAAACTCTCCCTAGTTTCATTATTACTATCTTTGTTTCTGTCAAATTTTCACTGTAAAATCTATCATATCAATCTCTATCAAAAACCTGTAACTACATGTACCAAACAACCTGTAAAAACAATCTATAACAATAATCTAATCAACCAAACCTGATGTAATCACCAAGATCAATCACCAAAACAACTCTCAACCATATAAAAAATATCACCAGGATGTGCATCAAACAAAACAACTCATAACAACTCACAACAATCACCCAAACATGCCTCTACCAAGCATGTACCAATAACAACCAAGTACCAATATGTACCACAACAAGTGCATCAACCATGCATAAAATACATACTCCAAGCTAACCAACAAAGGGCCTCTAGCAATACATCATACTATCCATAAACCAAATACCATAAACCCTTACATCAAAACATGTGCCAAAACCTCATTTTTATGTAGCTTTAAATATGTACAACTCATAATCCAATCATATACCAATATCACCAACACATTATTTTCACAGTGCACCACAAGATATACCAATATAACCAAGATAACTACACCAACAATGTGCCTCAACGGATCTGCCTCAAACCATACATTACAATGTATACCAAACATCTAAGAGAGTATATCCCAAACTTCACAAGGTCATGCATCAAGCATGATCCACAACACCATTAAGATACAATCTCAAACATGACCATGAACATACCTTTAACTCTGTAGCATCCATGTTGTATCTGATCTGTGACAAACATAACTGCGGTCTCTCGAGAGATCCTGAAACCTGGAAAAACCATCTTCCTCCTTGCCCTTTCTACAGATCTGTGCTTTTCCCTTCTATAGCTCGCAGGAATCTGTGTTTTCATGTGTCTGCGGCCCGTGGATGTACGCAAGATGTATTTCTGCATCTCGCAGATAAACTATGAAACCCTATTTCATTCACTTCCTCTACAGCTACGAAATTTCCATTCCTTCAGACCTTCTCTACCTCAAACCTATGCTTTCTTAGATTTGCCAATGTATACCTACAAATAACCTTTCACAAAATGGATATTCAATAATGTTCAATAGATAGGTAGGTACAAATAGGAGTTCCTTGCTCTCTTATTTATACTTGCCAATGCCTTCCTCTAGAAGTTTCCTTGTAACTGTTTTACCCCTTTCTCCACATTTTAGGGATAAACACTTTTTTTTTGCAACTAACAATTCCTTAATTAGTCACATCATAACTTCTTTACCCTTAACTACTTTCTTGTAGCAACTACATTATTATTTAAATAATTTCTCTTTCCAACCACTTTTCCACAATTAGCAACCTCACAACTTCTTGTTGCAACAAATTTATTTTTAATTATTTTCTTAATGCAACAACTTTCTCTTTGCAACCACTTTGCCATAATTAGCAAACTCACAACTTCTTGTTGCAACTAATTTATTTTTAATTATTTTCTTAGTGAAACAACTTTACCCATGATTAACTCCTAGCTACAACCAATTTGACTAGTAAACTTCTTCTAGGATAATTGACTTATTTGACCTTCTAGGGGCTTCTAGATAACTCAAAAGGGTTCTCCAACTTCACAAATCCATAACTCCCTAACCGTGAGGATTTATGTGATGTATAACATATCACCAAAAACGTCACAACATGTACTATCCATCCTAAATAGTCTCACCTGCAAAATCATTGATATTCATGTATTAATAACTCAAACAAACTCAGGTTCCTTAACCACGCCTCTAGGGCTACTAGAATGTGTTATCGGACATACTCAAGGGTTGACATCAATATACAATAAAAATCTCCAAGGGTTGACATCAATGACAACCGACTATCCAAACTATATGCCCATCAATCTAAACTAATTGTCCAACAGTTGGGACCCCACGTGAAGAGCTCATTCACTAGACTGAAAATCACTTGGGATCTAGATAGAAACTTGTGCGGAGTGGCTCGGTGGACCATACGGGAGTCAACTAGCATGGAGACAAAAACAATCTTGTGAAAAGTGGCATAATGGCCAGTGGCCCAGTGGATTGGACCAAAGTTAGCTGGAAGGGTGCCAAATAGAAGCTTGTGTGGAGTATCCCTATGGCCCAGTGGACCGAAATAGAGTCATTTAGAAAGTGTTGTATGGAAGATTATGTGGAGCGTCTAGTGAACTAGTGGACTGGACCGGACCGGAGTCGGTTGGAAAGTGTTGTAGGGAATATTATGCGGGCCGATCGTTGGGCCAGTGGACCAGACTAGACCAGTGTTTGACCTTGGGAGATTGGATGGAGGTTGTGTGGGGTGGCTCGGTGGTTGGTGGGTCAGTGGACTGGTAAACTAGACCAGACTGAAGGCGTATAAAGTAAAGGAGAAAAATAAGCAGTCCATGGTAACCAGTCATTGATGTCATGTCATAACCACATCACCTGATTGCCTCGTAGGAAAGAGTGCCCTACAGTTTAAAAAAAAACAAAGATTGGAGCCATTTTATTAGTTTGGCCATAACTGGATAATATTAAGTCAAATTGATACAAACATTATGGTTTTTTTCCACAGAGAGGAGGTCTACAAAATTTCCTGAGAGGGCCACTATCCATTTCCTCTTGGATTTGTCAGAAATTAAAAAAATATAGGTTTTTAATGATCTCAATTCAAATCATTGGAAGAGATATAGATTAAGATGAAATTCCTAAAGGGAGTTAAAAAATCAAACATGGAAATTACCCATAAAGGAATTGAATAAATTTTAAGAGAATTGGAATAGGGATGCTGAAATAGGCCAAAATCCATTATTCTAGGCCACGTTTTGGGGATTTTTGAGATTTTCAAAGGAAAAGTGATCCTAGTACACAAAACTAGAAAATTTTACGTACTTGAAATTGTATATACTCATTAATACATACAACTTTTGTATAGTGAATTTTTTCCATAAGTTCACAAATTAAGAGATAGTCATTTTTGCTAAAAAAATCAAGTCTGGAAAAAAATTGTAAAAAAGACAAAGTTTTGAATTCCATATTGTTGTAGAATCTTGCTGGAATGATAGATGGATAATATGAAGTTTGTTTTTGGTTCACCATTATGAGTATTATCAATTCCCTATACAAAACATTTCTTGGTTCTTTATTTATTTTCTTCTGCAATTGACAAAATTTGGTCTTTTAGTAAAATTGCAACATTGGAGGAAGTGTTCAAATGAGGTGAAAGTGGTTTTTTTAGAAAGCTGTAACTTTCAACTCAGATATTGGATTTGAGCATAAGAATAGTCATTAGAAATATGAATCAGAGGAGAATAACTAGGAATTAGTATAATTGGGATAAATGTGATATAATTCTTCATGAATTGAGTATAAAAAGGACCTGCAGCATTAAATGACAAAATTTCTATAATATGCATAATTATAAGAAAAATGGTTTCTCGTATATTTTGCAGTATTAGAGATATAAGAAAATCAATTCAAACCCAATATTACATATCAGATTAATGGAGGATGCATAGAGAGTCTATAGTCATGAGAGAAAATCCAACAACCTATATATCAGTCTGGCTAATGATGAAACAAAATCTAATGGACACATGAGCATAGTGGAGCCAAAAACATTGATAGAGAATATGAGAAACTTGAGAATGTAAGTTCATATTTACAAATAAAAAAAACAGAATATGATGAGAGAACAGAATGAAATAAATTTCAAAATGATGCAAAGCCTAAATCAATTGCAAAGGAAAGCAAGGAATGGATCAGGATAAAGACAAGAGGAAGAAGGTAGATAACATGAAAGAGTAGATAACTACAGAAGATCCAATCATTCAAGAAGTTCTAGTAGGATTCATAGACATCACTCACCTCCTTACTCAACTAGGATGTTTTATGAATTTGAGGATTCAAGGAGCAGTCCATAAGTGTCTCTTGTTAGACATCAAAGAAGATGATACAAGATGGATGGTTTGAAAGGAGAGCTAAGGAATCTTAAGCCACCATCCTTTGATGGTGAAAGATAAAGGGAATATGGTGTTGAATCCTGGTTTCTTGGAATCAAGAATTATTTTTAGATGCACAACTACTCATCTAACCTAGAAGCCAGAATTTCCACATAGAATTTGCATGGAAAAATTGTTATGTGGTGGGATCAGTTGAAGAAAGTTGAGAACATTAGTGAGAATACAAGATCACTTGGAAGTAGTTAAAGATATATTTTCAAAAGGAGTATCTTTTAGAGAACTACAATGATAAGAATATGCTAGAGTTCTTTGAACTCTGGTTGGGAAGCATGACCATGGGAGAATATGAAAATAAATTCTTGGGATTGCTTAAGTATGTAGGGTTTATCAAGGATGAGAAGCTGAAGATACAAAGGTTGATTGTATTGCCATCATTTTATAAATATAATATTAAATATGATGAGCCCACAACTTTTACAAAGACCATTAGTAAGGATAAGTACCTATATGAGTAAGGCGAGGGAAAAGAATCTTTGAAGAAATATTGGAAGGATAAGAAGAAAGAGAAATATGATTAGAGAAGGAAAGGATTCAAACATCCTTTAAATATAAACATCCCTAATAAAAATCAGCAGATCAGTCTGCTAAGAATGAATCCAATAGGGAAGACCCCTTGGGAAAAATGGGAAGACCACCAATAAAATGTTGGGATGCAATAAAGATCACACGTACATGGATTTACCTCACAGTGAAGAAATAATGAATACCTTGCAGAACATCCAAGAGGCTACTACAGTAGAGTACATGAGTATAAATATTCTGAGAATATATGCAGCCATAGAAGATCGCCAAGTAGAACACCAATCCCATATGATTGAAGTGGAAGGTAATATCATTAATCAACCTATTTCTATTTTAATTGATTCGGGAGAAATCCATAATTACATTGATCCTAAAGTAGTGGATATATTTCATTTGGTGAAGAATAAGATTCAAAAATCAAGTTTGGTTCAACTAGCCACTAGAACCAAAAGAACAATCAATGAAACAGTTAGATGATTCCCAATAAATATGAATGGATATACAGTTGTCGATCTGAATCTCATACCATTAGGATCTTATGATATCCTAATTGGAATGGATTGGTTAGAAAAACATCATTCTATCCTAAATTTCCATAACAAGAAATTTACATCTCCCGATAAAGAAGTAAAACGAAACATTGTGAAAGGAATTCCAAGACCCATTTCTATAAGGGATATTCCAGCCTTATAGTTGAAGATATGTTTGAGGAAAGGATGTTAGTTGTATGCAATTCACGTGGAGGAGCCAGAAAAGAAAAAAGGGCAAAGACTTAAAGTTTTTTTGGTATTGCAAGAGTTTGTAGATGCATTCCAAGAAATACCAGGATCACCACCCAAGAGAGAGATAGATTTCTCTATTGATTTAATACCAGGAGATTTCCCAGTGTCAAAAACTCCTTACAAAATGAGTACACTAGAATTAAAATAATTACAAATGCAGCTAGAGGAACTGTTGAAGAAAGGGTACATGCACCCAAGCGTTTCATACTCTTTGTTAAAAACAAGGATGGAAGATAGATGCTATGTATTGAATTTAGATAGCTGAATAAAGACACTATGAAGAAAAAATACCCTCTACCTAGAGTTTATGACCTCTTTGATCATCTAAGAGAAGCAAAGATATTTTCAAAGATAGACTTGAGATTAGGATGCCATATGGTAAGAATCAAGGAAGAATACATCAATAAGAAAACCTTTAGAACCAATTATGGACATTATGAATTTGTAGTGGCACCATTTGGATTCACTAATTCACTAGTTGTCTTTATGTGTCTAATGAATGACATATTCTGAAGTTCTCTAGATAAGTTTTTTATCGTGTTCTTGGATGACAAAATTATCTATTCTAAGTTCAAGGAATATCATTAACATCACTTGAGGTTGATGTTGCAAGTTCTAAGGGAACATAAGTTGTATGCTCAACTAAGAAAGCGTTATTTTTATCAAGAACATATCCATTATTTGAGGCATATTATTTCAAAACAAGGTATAACAATATACCTAGATAATATTGAAGTCATTAAAGGATGGCCAACACCCAAGAATGTTTCAGAAGTCAAATCTTTAATGGGATTAGTTGGACACTACAGAAGATTTATAGAAGGGTTCTCTAAGATTTCTCATCCCATCCCTTCTTTGCAAAATAAGGGAATTAAATTTGAATGGACAATAAAGTGTCCAGAGAATTTTAATTTGTTCAAATAATTACTTACTAGTGTACCTATTTTAAATATTGTTGATCCAAATGAGAGTTTTTTGGTATGTACAGATGCATGCAAAGAAGGAATTGGTGGAGTCCTCACTCAAAATGGACATGTCAATAGTTATGAGCCTAGAAAACTCAAATATCATGAGAGGAACTATGCCATGCATTATTTTGAGCTTGCTACCATAGTTCATGCATTGAATATGTGGAGGCATTATTTCATGGGAAATAAATTTGAATTAAGGACAAACAATAGTGCTCTGAAATGTATTTTTGAGAAACCAACTTTAAATTCTAGGTAGAACAGATGGCTAGAATTTTTAAGTGAGTATGACTTTGACATAAAACATATCAAAGGAAAAGAAAATAGCATTGTTGATGCACTTATCAAAAGAGTACATCGCATGCATGATACAACCATTAGTATGCATCAACCACATTTAAAGAGCCAAATTTTGGATGTTGTTGTTATAGATGAGGATTACCTACAAGTAAAAGATGAATTATAGCAGGAAAATGTACAACAAAAAATTAAAGAGTATGAGATGAAGGAAGATGGATTACTTATGCATACAAACAAAATTTAAGTTCCTAGTTTCAAAGAACTTGGAACTTTTGTATTAAAATAAATGCATAATGTTTCATATGTTAGACATCCAGGTTAATAGAAAATAACAACATCAATAAGAAGATAATACTTTTGGCCAAGAATAATGAAGGATGTTGTTGTTTATATTTCCATATGTATGGAATGTCATAGAGTGAAAGTTGAGCATAGACATCCAGTAGGTTTGCTACAACCATTGTCAATTCTAGAGAAGAAATGGAAATTAGTAACCATTGATTTTATCACTAAGTTTCCTAGTAAAGAAAGGAAACATGATTCAATAATGGTAGTGGTTGATAAGTTGAAAAATATTGCTCATTTTGTTCCTCTAAAAATGACTCATACATAAGCTATTATTGCAGAAATTTACATGAAGGAAACTGCTAGGTTGCATGGACTACCTAAGGAAATTGTCTCAGATAGAGATACAAAGTTTACTTCAAATTTATGAAGGGTATTATTTAAATTGTTTGGTAAAAATGTGAATTTTAGCACATCATACCATCCACAGTCAAATGGGGAGACAGAGAGAGTCAACCAAGTAATTGAAAACATGTTGAGAATGTATGTGATGGATAAGCCATATTAGTGGGAATATTACTTGCATTTGGTTGAGCTTTCTTACAATAATGCGTATCAATATTCATTGAAGATGAGCCCATTTGAAGTTTTGTATGGTAGAAAATGCAATAATCCAGTGAGTTGGGAAAACCCATCGGATAGAATGGTAAGTGGGCCAGAATTGCTCAAGGATATGGAGGATCAAATCACTAAAATTAAATAGAATATGAAGGAAGAACAAGATAGATAGAAGAGTCATGAAGATAATAACAATATAGTTAGAGAATTTAAAGTGGTACAAGATGTGATTTTTAAAGTGAATCCCAAGAAGAGCTCATTGAAGTTGGGAATATGTACAAAGCTAGCAACTAGATTCTATGGACCATTTGAGATATTGTCTTCTTCCATGAATGTGCATAATTTGTTCCATGCCTCTTTGATGAAAAAGTATGTGCATTATCCTAACCATGTCGATGTGCATATTGGACAGAAAATTTGAAGTGCTCTGGAATCGAGTCATAAAACTGGTAAAATTTCAGTGGACTTGCTACGATCTTGAATATTCTACTTGGAAGTATGAAGATGCCATGCAGGCATAGTACCCATGAATTTTTGAATAATTTTGAAATTTCTATTTCTATTTTGTATATGCACTAAGGACAATGCTAAAATAGGGGGGGGGGATGTAATACCCCAATTTTGAGTCCCCAATTTAATAATGTATTTTTTTTATTCATGGATGTCCAGTGTTCCTGTAAAATTGGAAGGGGCTAGAGTGCTTAGGAAATGTAATACTTTGAACATTCTTAATAATAAAATAAATCATTGGCTGCAATATGGACACAAACAATATTTATAGGGGGTTACAATTCCACGAGAGAGGGGAGGAAGCTAAGGGGCTAAGCCTTTACATTTTTAAAATGTTTTTTTATTTTACTCACCTTGGAATTTTAGAGAGAAAGAGGGGGTTATGTGAGCTTCTTGGGGGAAGTCCATGTTACTCTTATGATATTTAAACCTTGTTCTTTATTGACTTGGGGATTGGTCATTCATTTTTATTGAAATCATTTTTTATTCGTCCCTCTCTAATTCATTCTTCTACTCATTCTTGGTTTTGCAAGGGGAAAATAAAATGAAATGTTGAAGATAAGCATCCATGGTTGGATGGTTGTAGGAATTACCGGTGTATTTTAGTAAATAATTAATTCCTGAGCACATGGATGCATTGGCATGTTGATAAAATTTGTTCATAGTTGTGAATCATGAGAGTTCCATTATTTATATTTCCTAACCAATAGAACTAGAGCCCTGGAAAGAGGTGAATAGCGTAAGGGATTGTGTGGTGGTGAAAGGGGTTCATTTCCTTTGGTTGGTGTCAAATGATGGGAAAGAGAGATGGAAAAATAGGATTGTTCTGTGTTTTGAGAAACCTGTGAGAGCTTGATTACTGACTGGTTTGGGAAATTAAGTGTTTGTTTGAGACCCATCCTTATGGATTCATAGCCCTGGCTTGGGGGTGACCTATTGTTGAGACTTGGAACAATAGTTTCTAAGGTTGGGTGGAATGTCTGACCTCTGCAACCAGTTGGTGTAGTTACATTTTAAAGATAAGTTCTCTCTATCACATGTTTTCTCTACTTGTATATTTATTTCCATTTTGTATTAATTATTATCTCTAATATATGTATTTATATTGTGAGTGATTGTTATTCATTTTTTTGCATGGCATATTGTTCATTTCTTTTATAGTGTATCATGAATCTTGATTATTGCATGTATTTCTTTCATGCTTCTTTAGTAATTAATTGGTATCAGAAATTCAATATGAGTCCAAGAATTGAATTTTGGAAGTACCTGGTCAATGGGTACATTTCAGATCGATATCAGAGCACCAATGGGAGATAAATATTTTGGGTTTCTTGATATGGGTCTGTAAACGTGATTTCAAAGTATTCTTGAAGTGCATTTTTGAAGTAGTGTGGATCATCTTGGTGGCTGGGTGAATTACAAAGTGGTATTAGAGCCATTCTAGGTAGATTTTTTAATGGTATCAAAGTATTTTTTCAATGATGGTGCCTAGGCAAGGTCCTCGGTACGTTACATCGACCAGTTGACAAAGATAAAGAAAAATTCTCTGGTAAAAAATATAAGTTGAAGGGTATATCTAAATCCTCGATTTATTCGATGAGAAGATGTGGAAATGCAGTAAATATGGGTACTACAAAATATATTTCAATTCAAAGATGACTGAGATCAATTATAGATCCAATGAGAAGAAGATGACTAAGAGAAAAATGAATTCTAATAAAGGAGGTGACGTGTATATGACATCGACCAGTACACAGTTGGATCATGATATTTGGATGATCAAATCAGGTCCATCCTTTCACATGACACCTCACATAGAATGGTTTTGTGAATATGAAAGATATGAAGGGGGATTTGTATTCGTGAGGGATGACTCGACAACCAAAATTGTCAAATGAGGAAGAGTCAGACTGATACTACAATATGGGAGGACCAAGACCCTTCTAAGTGTGCTACATATTTTGGTTTTAGAAATAAATATGATATATGTCAGCAAGATTTTTGATGCAGGAATGCACACTTTGTTTCAGAAGGATACGTGCAAAATGGTCAGGAGAGTGATGGTCTTAATGAAAGGAGTTTGGATTGGAACCATATACAAGTTTTTAGGGAGTGTTGACTTGACTAGATGCAATGTTGTTTATGAAGTCGACATTA
This sequence comes from Picea glauca, assembly GCA_000966675.3. NCBI lineage: Eukaryota > Viridiplantae > Streptophyta > Pinopsida > Pinales > Pinaceae > Picea > Picea glauca. The sequence continues at coordinate 197,096 of JZKD02S1891127.1, forward strand.
ATCGAATCGACTCGGTCAATACTAGCTGAATAAACCGTTCTTCATCTAGTCAACCCAACCATGCTATGGCACCAAAGAATGGGACACATTGGTGAAAAGGGAATTCGAGCCATGCATGAAAAAGGTATGGTAGAAGGTTTTCCTTATTGTAATTTGGAAGTTGATTTTTGTGACCATTGCATATATGGAAAACAAAATCAAGTTATACTCTCATCCAAAGCTACAAGGAAAAAATGGATTATGGAATTGATACATAGTGATGTGTTTAGGCCTATACCATTCCCTTCACTTGGGGGATCTGCATACTATGTTTCCTTCATAAGTGATGTTTCCTAGAAGACATGGACATATTTCCTAAGGAAGAAATCAAAGGTTTTCGAGAAATTCAAAGAGTTTAATTCTCTTGTGGAAAACCAGAAAAATAAGAAGATCAATGTGTTGAGAACCGACAATAGAGGATAAATTCATGGAAAAAAATTGAACATTTATGCAAGAGTGTGGAATAGAATGCCAAAATACCACACCATATACCCCACAATAGAATAGATTCGTTGAAAGAATGAATAGGAAATTGATGGATAAAGAAAGGAGAATGCTTAGTGGTGTTGGTATCTAATAAGAATTCTTGGTAGAGGAAGTCGACACTGCATAATATTTTGGAAATAGGTCTCCTTGATCAACACTGGCCGAATCAACTCCATGTGCATGTTCCCAATGAAAAGAGGAACGAGTTAGATAATAAAGCACACAAGTGTATCTTCATCAGATACAAGGATGGATAAAAAATGTATAAGATATGGTATATACAATTAATAAAGACATTGTATAGTCAAGATGTGGTCTTCAGGGAAGCCAGAGAAAATTCCAAGTCTAAAGGGGTTCAAATGGAGAAAAAACCAAAGAAGCTAGTGTTTGAACTGAGGAACGATGAAATTGACTCAAATGAGTCAACTAAATTAGATGAAGAGGTGGAAAAAATGACTTTGGTTGTAAGGAGATCTGAATGAGTAAGGAAACAAGATGAAAGGTATAGTCTTCCCAATTTCCATTCCATATTTGTGTTATCTTCTACTAACGAGGAGCCCAAGTCGGTTAGGGAGGAATTCAACTCGACAAAGGTTAAACTATGAAAGGATTCCATGGTCGAAGAGATGGAATCCTTGCAAAATAAAGAGATGTGGGATTTAGTTGAGATACATAATCGAAGGAAACTCGTTGAAAGTAAGTGGGTATTCAAGAAAAATTTGAATGCAGTAGGTCAAGTCAAGAAATTCAAAGCTCGAATAGCAGAGAAAGGATATTCACAAGTCAAGGGAGTTGAATTCAGTGATATTTTTTCCCCTATTGAAAAAATAAATTCCATTAGAGTACTAATGTCTCTGGCTACAACCTTTTATCTTGAAGTAGATAAAATGGATGTGAAGGAATCATTCCTACATGGGGGCTTCGAAGAAGAAATCTACATGAAACAACCTTAAGGATTTACAGTAAATGGAAAGAAAAATGCAGTGTGTAAATTGAAAATATCCCTTTATGGTCTGAAGCAATCACCAAGGATGTGGTTACAAAATTTTGACACATATATCATTAGCTTGGGACTTGTGAGAATTAAGGCTAATCATTATGTATTTTCCAAGGAAGAAGGTGGGAATTTCATATATGTATATTTGAATGTTGATGACATGCTACTGGTAGGAAATAACATGGATCCAATAAAGGAGGTAAATATGCAGTTGTCCTCCAAGTTCAACATGAAGAATCTCAGTGCGGTGAACTTTATTATAGTAATGGAGATAAAAAGATATCAGGAAGTTAGAAATCTTTGGTTGAAGAAAAGGAAGTATATTGAAATGGTCTTGAAGCATTTCAACAAGCAGGATTGCAAACCAGTGAAGGTGCCAATTCCTGTGGGATAAAAACTAATTCTTGAACGCTGTCCAAAGGAACAAGAAGAAATAGAGGACATGGCATGTGTTCCCTATGTAAGTTTTGTTGATAGTTTGATGTATGTGATGGTATGCACTCAACCAGACATTGCTCACGTAGTGGGAGTATTGAGAAAAATTTTATACATGTCGACACCTAGAAAAGAGCACTGGTCTACTGTCGAATGAGTGTTCATATATTTGTGTGGAATGAAATATCATGCTATATGATACCAAGGGAAACTTGAAGATGAAAAGGAAGTAGAAGTTCATGGATTTTTCAATGCCCACTAGGCTAGATATATGCATCAATCAAGGTCGACAAGTGGATATGTGTTCAACATATTTAATGGAGAAATCAGTTGTAAGAGTAAGTGACAAATGGTTGTAGCATTGTTAATAACAGAATATAAATACATGGAAGCCACTCATGGAAGAAAAGAAAGAATATGGTTGCATGGACTATGTTTAGGGATCAAGTTTTAGCATAGAGATACAAACATAAATTGTGATATTCAAATCAAAATATTCCCAACAAAGAACCTAGCTTATCATTCCAGGATGAAGAATATTGATGTACAATACTATTTCATGAGAAACGTGGTGGAAATTTGTTGGGGAATAAAGTGGAGCATGACATGAAACAAAGAACATAGTATTGTAGATAATCGAAGAACATAGGTGGCATCTAAAGACATTGTTAAAACACTTAATCACAGTGTACTATGATTAGAACATCACAATTCATATTGCACATCTTGATATACATGATTTATTGTGCAATCTCAATTCGCATTCATCGTGTTGATAATGACCCAAAGGGTCCTATTTTATAGTCTCAATATCTAACTAAATCCCATAGAATACAAAAGATCTTGTTCACATATAATTTTTGGCAGTTAGCGTTGAATCCACTCTATCAATTCAAATCAACAGGACTCGACCCAACTAACTATCTGTCCAACACATAGTCGATTGTTCAGTTGGTCGATCCATCGCTCGAATATCTTCGACTATTGGTTGATTGTACGACCAACAGACAGGTCGACTACCTGACCCACTAGTATGGTGTGTTAGTCGATCGCTCAAATGACTACATCCAGATGACGGTTGACCTCTCAACCAATTTAACCCATGAGATGTGTGATGAGTCATCAATGTTTTATTTCCCAACATGGTATGTTTGTGAATAAGGTGAATAAAATAATAAGGTATTTCACATGTTTCTTGTCTACCCTATACTAATCATTTAGTTGATTGGAATGTCATCTAGACAGAGCACGAGGGATAATTATAGGTCCAATTGGTGTGCATATTGGACAGGAAAGTCAAGGTGCTAGGGAATCGATCCATCGAGTTGGTAAAAGTAAAGTGGACCTACTATGGTCATGAGGATGTAACATGGGAGCATGAGGATGTCATTCGGGAAGAGTACCCATATCTTTTGGATATTTTTGAAGAATTTTGATTGTACATGTGTATATAATGCACTAAGGACAATGCATAAATGAGGGGCATGGGAATGTAATACCCCTAGGTTGAACCCCAAGTTGTAAATGTACATATGCCAAGATGGTGAGTCGAGATGTTTTGAGCCAAAGTTCCTTTGTATATATGTTTTGGGCATGGATGATTTTAGGGGCTAAATTTCGCTCATGGGCTAATTTTCCATGGTTTTTCCAAAAACGAGATTGGCTATTTTAAAAATGTTTCGCCCAAATTCTAAAGAATAAAATTATTTTACCTTAAAAATCGCCAAAATTTTATAAAATCTATATAAAATCCTTAGAAATTTGAATATTTTTACAAAAATATTTCCAATCATTTATAGTTGGCATATGATGGATTAGTAAGATTCGCCAAGGTTTCTACATTTTAAAATAAATTTCCATCCTTAAAATCATCCCTAGTTTTGGGCCAGAATATCTGTGTGGTTATTAGGCAATAGAGCCTATATGATGAATTTCCTATGATTCGACATAGAAAAATGTAATCACTTGAATATATTAATAAAATACATCATTGTTTCAGATCAAGTCACGCAAAAGAGTATGGAGGGATAGAACTCCATAAGAGGGAAAGGGAGCTAGTACTTGAGAGGAAAAGAGGCTAAGTCAAGGGGGCTTAAGCCAAGGAATGAAATAATATCATTCCTAAGTCCTAATTCTTTACATCATTATGATATCCTAAGTTCCTAAGCAAGGGATACAATCACCAAGTGGAGTCAAACTAATTTCTTGAGTGTCATGTGTCAAGATAGGGACATGCATATATAATGTTGGGAATTTAGTGTAATTACCATTCAATCATTCCATTTCATTCTTCCACTCCATCATTTGTTCCATTGCATGGAGAGTGGTACATAGGAAGATATTATTACCCTGTAAATCCTTGGTGGTTAGGGTTTAAGAGGCGGGTTGTTAGGCCTGTGGAGCATTCTCTTTGGGTAAGAGAATTACTAGGAATAGGTTTTCTTGTGTGTTGGCATAGTGGGTGTTGTAACTATTAGAGAAACCTTATGTTCCAAGTGCCACGAAGCTCTAAGAATTCTTGGCCCAAGGTCTAGAAGGGAAGTGGGACAATCGAAGGATTATGGAGCAGTGAAGGGGTACACTTCCTTGGGTGGGATAGGTTGTGGGGAATGTGAGGCTTTGAGGTGGAACTACTGCTAGAGTTGTTTCCATTTGGCTTGTATTGAGGTTTTGTGTTGATGGACCTTAGTTTGGCTTAGGTATCCTTTTCCCTGGTGGATTCATAGCCCCATCCTAGGGGTGACCTATTTTTTAGAGTGAATGAACAACATAGTCTATGGCTAGGAGGAACATCTGATGTCTGCAACCAATTGGTGATTTTCATTAAAATATAAGTGTAGTTTATGTGTTATTATGATTATTTTGTGATTATTTATGTTAATTTTTTTATTCTCTAATTGTATATAATTATGCATGGAATATATGTTGTTAGGGTTGCATAATTGTGTTCATATATAGGGCATATTAATTAACAAATGGTATCAGATAATTAATAAGCTAAATTGAAGGAAATTTGGAATTTCAATGCTTGAAAGAAGTCGGATTTTTAGTGAAGGTGCCCAAGTGGGGTCCTGGATATGCTACATGTCATCTAAGAAAAAAGTACATATAACACTCTCTCCACCATTAAATTACAATTAAAGAGAATGTATCTTTGTAAATACATCTTCAACAAAGAAATGGATGCTTATCATTAAGTCATCATTTAAGAATCTAATGTATCATTCTATTATTTACTACTACAATAAGAATTAACGTGCTATTAAGCATATTTTCCTTGTAGAATTTGTATTAGAGTGTAATAAAAATGGTACACATATATCAAAAAGAAAAACAAACAAACATAATATGGTTTATTAGATACAACAAACACATTTACTATGAAAACCATTGCAAAGAGAAACTATTACTATATGTTCCATTTGAGAACAACGCCAAATTACACAGTTGAAACATAACATGCCAACATGACAAGTTAGATAATATTCTTCATGAAAACACAATATAAACTAATGAAGCTAAATTTACATACAATATGAATTCAATATGGGGTGATTTAGAAAATGTTTTTTAAGAACTTGAAAATAATCCTATGCTTATATTTACAATACAATGAAACAAACAAAAAGATAAAAGCTTTTGTGAAGAATATGATTTCAAAACAAACTTGCAATGCCTTAGTGTTTCAATGTTTAGAAAAAAACATCAATCTTGGATTTCAAGTGACAAAGCAGCCATTTATTCTTTCCAATATAGAATACTACAAAACTAAAAGAATGATTAATAGAGAACAATGATGAATGGTCAAGACATTTCAATGAAAAAAAATAAGAACATAAACATGCCATCATATCCCTTCCTAACTAGTGCAACAGTAAAAGGAAGAACATTTACAATGAAAGCATAGAAACATATACATGGAATTTTTCATATGTTTCATGTAATGTAAATTGGTGCTTGATAGGTTGTGGTTGCTTTACTCCGAAATGAGGTGAGGTATATAAATTATAAATCCACCAATGGGGCCTTAGTTATTTGAAGAAGATCGAAGGAGAAAGGAAAGAAGAGAGAAAATAACAAATACAAATCATATGGGAGACCTAAGTCCCATAGAAAGTCTAAGGAAAAATGTTCAAAGTATGACAAGGTGAAGCATTTTACAAGAGATTGCAAGGAAGAGAAAAATAAGAAAAAGAAGGAAAAAATGTCTCTGATGGTGAGTCTAAAAACTCTTATCAGGAGGATGGAGGAGATGTATATTTTGAAACTCTAGCAACTCATGTAGGCTAAAGTGCATGGTTTATAGACTTCAGATCTTCCTTTCATATGACTCTTACCATGGGACTACCTTTTAGTGTATGGGAAATATGATGGTGGGATGGTATACCTGAATTATGAATCTCCTCTCACCATAATGGGTCAAGGTAGAATCTTGATTAGATTCCATGACTGTAGAGTGACAACGATTAATGGATTTTTTCCCATTTCAAGTTTGGAATGGTGTTGATGCTAGTGGTATTTCCACACAGGTCTATTTGTCTAGACGTGTGGAAATCGTCCAAAATCTTCTACTCTTTGGTTTACTTTAATGAAATGAATTATTAAAGTAAAGTGATTTAATTAATTAATTAAATGTAATTAGTTTATTTATTTATTTAAGGAAATTCCTAAAATTAATTAGCATGTTTCTAATTATCAAGTGAGTGTGAGAAGTAATCTCAACCATCAATAACTTTGGAGATTAGAAATAGATTATAACTCAGGATTATAAAAGAAATGCAAGGGTGAAGGAGGAAGAAACTTGATAGGAGTTATGTTGAGAGAGTCGACACACTAAGTATTGGATCATGAAGGACTGAGATTCAATATTTTGGATACGTGGAGAAGGACTTCAATCTAGAGATCAAATCAAGGAGAAGAGAGAACAAAGGCAGCGCAGGTGGGTTTCAGTCAAAGGAAGCCACAACAATTTTCCCTAATATAATCCCCTACCCCCACCCACACATAACATATATTTTCCTTAATATCTCCCCCCACCGCTTATGTTTTCCCTAATATTCCATCCCTTATATATGAGGGTGGGGGAAAGAGGAGATGTTTTCCATAATATCACCTCCCACTCTCATATATGAGAGGGGGTTATATTAAGGAAGGAATAAGGGGTATCAGGGTGGGGATAGGACATGGCATTGGGGGAAACATAATATATTAGGGTGGGGATGGCATGAGATGTTAGGGAAACTTAATATGTTATGTTATTAAAGAAATCATAACATGTCATTTTATTATTGAAAACATAATAGTGGGGATGGGGAGAGATATTAGGGAAAACATAACATACTATGTTATTATTGAAAACATAACGGTGGGGGTTATTC
>JZKD02S1891127.1:213177-225373 GCA_000966675.3 Picea glauca
TAAAAGGAGGTTGCCCCCTCGAAGAGGCTTATTATCTGAAATTATCTCTTTTTCAAGGCGTTGAGTACCTTTTCTGAGGTTTTTCTATGCTATATTGATATTTGGTTCTTAACAATATATTAGGGAAAACATAATATATGAGGGTGGGGGTATTATGTATTATGTTTTCCCTAATATCTCGCCCCTAGGTTGGAGTGGGGGGAGAACCCCCACCCTCAAACCCTATATGTTGTCTCTAATATCTCCCCCACACCCTCATGCCCCTTATGTTTTCCTTAATATTTTCCTCAGGATGGGGGTGGGAGGAGAATCCCCACCCTCATACCCCTTGTGTTTTCCCTAATATATCCCCCCCACCGTCATACTCCTTATGTTTTCCCTAATATCCCCCCACCTCCTCCCTCATACCCCTTATGTTTTCCCAAATTTTTTCCCCTCCCCTATGAGGGTGGGGGTGGTGGGAGATATTAGGAAAAACATAATATATGAAGGTGGGGGTATTTGTATTATGTTTTACTTAATATATCCTTTAGGGTGGGGGTAGGGGAAGAAACCCCACCCTCACACCCCTTATGTTTTCCCTAATATCTCCCTCGAGGTGGGGGTGGGAAGAAAATCCCCACCCTCATACTCCTTATGTTTTCCCTAAGAGAAATTAGGGAAAACATAAGAGGTATGAGGGTGGAGGAAGGGGAGAAGATATTATAGGAATCATAAGGGGTATGAGGGTGGGGGTTTTCCTCCTAGACCCACCCCCACCCTCACCCTCACTAGAGAAGTATATTAGGTAAAACATAAGGGGTATGAGGGTGGGGCTTCTCCTCCCACCCTCACCAATGGGGGATATTACGAAAAACATAAGGGGTATGAGAGTGGGGGATCTCCTCCCATCTCCAGATATTACGGAAAATATAAGGGGTATGAGAGTGGGGGATCTCCTCCCATCTCCCGATATTACGGAAAATATAAGGGGTATGAGAGTAGGGGTTCTCCTCCAACCCTCACCCCACCCTCGGCCTCACCACAAGGAAGATATTAGGAAAAACATAAAAGGGGAGATATTAAGGAAAACATAAGGGTTATTAGGGTGAGGGGTCTCCTCCTACCCCTATAACCACCCTCAACAAGAAGAGATATTAGAGAAAACATAAGGGATATGAGGGTGGGGGTTCTCCCCTCATCAAGATCCCACCCCCACCCTCACCCCCATCCTCACCCTCACCCTCATATATTATATTTTTTCTAATATGTCCCTCCACAAACCAATTAAACTCTCACACTAATAAACAATAAACAATAGCTCTAAATTATCTTATTATACACCTTTATGCACTCTATATTTTATTAAAATTTTATAAGTTCCAAAATTGGAATCTACGTCCACAATTAACATGTAACGCTGCTTTTATAATTTAATTTTTAAATTTAAAGCAGGAGAACTAAAAACTAAATTAATTAACAGTTAGAATCTGGAATCCAAAGAAATATTTGGTAACAATAATATTTTATGCAGTAGAGAAAGTAACAATATTTTTGTGATGTATTGTGAGATATACAGTGTCAATCTGGATTGCCTCAAAATCTTATGGTTTATATACCGATTAAATTTATGGTGTAAATTCCAATTAAATATGTGATTACAGCCTGCGATAAATTACACATGAATGATATGAGTTAGTCCTGTACGCCATGGACGCCAGAAGTTTCGAGAGTGCCGGGATTGCTGGCATGCCCGTGCAGGTGTCCAATGCACGTCTTTGATGTCGTTACGGCCCGATGGTAGATGGGAATGCATCATGTACTTTTCCCAATCGGAGAGAGTGTTTCTCAGGTCATGGAGCTTCGTCTTTAATCCTCTGCAGCAGTTGGCGTGGACGGTGCAGACCTGGCTCAAATCCGGGCTCTTCTGGCAGTACCCTCTGAAGTAGTCTGTATCCAGGATGATGACTTCCAGGCATCTGCCCCGGATCTCTTGGAATTTGATAAGGTTTAAGACATCTTGCTCGTTTTTTCCAGGATATGTTGATTTCGATTGGTACCAGAACTTGAAGAAGCTGATTGTCCGTTTGTTGGAGCGGACGTACATGAAGCCGCAGTTTGGGAGGTTATGGAGATCGTGTGGGTGACCTTTGTATTTGTCTGAAGCAAAATGAATGTCTGCGCTTGGCGAGAACCTTGTGAACGGATCCCGGAACCACAATATATCAGTATCCTACAACCCAATGTATCATCACAATGTTATTATAATATTTCCAGACTGTATTTCCGGACGATATTTAAGATAGATCCACTTACAGAGAATAGGAAGTTGTAACCCGTCTCCAACACCTGGCCAAAGAAGCGCACCCTTCTCCACATCATCTTCAAGTAGTTTTGACTCATAAGAGGCATCACGGCTGAGAAATCGACCCCCTCCGTCTTCATCAGATAACAATGTTCGTGAATCTGTCTACAGCGGTGGAGTGCCGTGTTATCCACGGCAACGATGAGAAGATTCTTCAGCAACTGTTCAGTTCCGTTGCCCACTCGGAAACTCTGCAAGAACAGATCGAGCATGCTGTTATTCTGCGCCCATGCTCCGTTCAACAACGTGATTATAACCGTTCTGTTTGGGTTCGCAGCCTTCGACAGTATTAATTCAAGCTCCACCTTATCACTGGACAGTGCAGTGCTATAATTATTCTGCACAATTATACAGACAAACCCTTAGATTAGTAGAGTGGCCTTACAAATAAAACCCTACAGGGATCTGTTCTAATATAAAGATTTTGAGGGATTATGGACTTACAGGATTGTCTGTAATTGTAGTGCACGATCCTGGGATTTTAGAAAGGCCTTCAAATTTGTGGGAAAAGGAGCTTAAAGCGACGGGATTAATGAACACCATTTGGGCTCTCTTCAAAAACGCTAAGTAGATTAATCCCATCAGAGACAGACAGAGCAAAACCACGTTCACAGTCCTCATCTCCCTGTGATTGACCGCCATGGAAATACTCCTCTATATTTTTGTTCCAATTTTATTTACAGCCTTGAATAAACATGCATACATATATATATATACAAGCAATTCCTGTCACATGGCTTCTGCTTCCATGCAATATGGCTTCGAGTCAACAGACTGTTTGATAGCACACCATTGAATTTTGAACGCAATATAGAAACAATATGGCAGATTCTCAGAGATGTCATGTTTCTTATCAAATAACCTTCTATTATCTAACCCTAACTTAACTGGATTGTAAGTTCGGKGTATCCAACGGCGTGGAGAAAAGTTAGCCTTGACCTAATTCGAGATAAGAATGGGCTTTAAAACCATGGAGAAAAGTTAGCCTTGACCTAATTTGAGATAAGAATGGGCTTTAAAACCATGAGGAAACTTCCATCGTTTTCCCCTTTCCTGAATATTTCACTAGTTTTTCTTATCGGTTTGGACACGGCATTGACTCTCAATTTATTTATTCAGTGACAAAGTTTCTTCGAAATTCTTCTGTATTATAATAATTGCATTCGTCTTTACTGTAATCATTGTACTATATTTGTCGCGGAGTTCATATTAATGTTTTTAATTAATTGAATTTGAGTGGAGAGAATAATAATGATTTATTATTATTATTTCAAAATATTTAGATTTTAAACAATAAAATATAATTTTAAATTTTATTTTAAAAATAGTATATTTTATATTCATTAAAATTAATAAATCTATTTTAAAAAAAAAAAAAACTTTTATTTATTTAAAAATTATGTATGTTAAAATAATATCATTTTCCTTATAAATCAAACATTTTTAATTAATCTCATAGCAATTATTCTCTAATATATTATTGGCAATTAAATGATTAAATATGATGTTTATGTATTTTTATTTTTAATTACTTTTATTTATTTAAAAACCATGTATGTTAAAATAATATCATTTTTCTTATAAATCAACAACATTTTCAAATACTCTTATAGCAATTATTCTCTAATATATTATTGATAATTAAATGATTAAATATGATGTTTATGTATTTTTATTTTTAATTATTAAAATTTAATAATTTATTACTTTTTGTTTTTAATAAAAAACTTTTTTCCCATTATTTCTTCGTTCCAATACCATCCTCCTTGTTTGTTTTGTTGTTGGTGAGCCTAACTCCATGATTTAGTTCATTGATTTTTTTTTATCATTCCAACCATTTCAAAGAACTTCATAAGTTATTTAAGTTATTGATGTTGTTTCTTTTCATTATATTTATAAAATATATTTGATTTTTTTATTAGGTAATTGATTGAATTGTTTCTTTCAGCATATTTATAATATATATTTGAATTTTTGGATTTTATGTTATTAAATAATTGATTGAAATTACAATTAAATGTATCTTCATATTTTTAAAGAGGAAATTTATCTAGGACAAACAATATACACTAGGTAATAGAACATTTAATGTTTTATATGTTGGAATTATACCATCTCATATAAAAGCATATTTAGATTGGATGATATATATTTCAACATATAGAGCATTAAATTTTTTGTTGAGTGTATATTGATAGCCCTCATCTATTACAATACTGAAACAAAAAAGCAAGCTATCTTCAAAAAAAGTTTAGGATGTTTCATGAAATCATACCCTTACATTGTAAGTCTACAAAGGTATACATACCCTACTTCCATTTGGATTTGAACTTCTGACCTTTTCAAAGGAAACATATGTTCTTAACCTTAACCATTAGACTCACTCTTATGTTTTTAATGATGTAAATGTATCCTAAGCTTTACCTTTTTTTTAATAACTTGTTCATTTAAGAGCTCAACATATCACTTGTGAAAATTAAACTCTTGGACTAAACCCAATTAACACGGAGATATATATATATATAGAATGTAATGTATTATATTAAACTTAACACAATTTTAAAACTATATTTTACATATAGCAAACAAATAAAATAAAATAGTTTCATTCATTCTTATTTTGATTGTAAATTCTCAACATTTAATAAATATAAAAAGTTAACCATTAACTTTTGGATGGCCAAATCTACAATCTAGGTAAGTTCAGTTCAGATAAAGAATATATTTCTTTGTGATTTACAGTTCAGTGATTTCAACTCATATACAAAACACAAAATAGAGTGTTTCAAAATAGACAAAATGAGGATACAACCTCAGTCTTGAAGAAACTGATGGACAAAAAGATTACGGAAAAAACGAAGAAAAAAGTTGCACAGATTATCCTTGCCAGAATGATACGCATCTACCTTCTTGAAATAATTCATCAGATAACTGTGCAGGTCTTTCCGTATGCTTCTTGGTTGCTACCCTGCACGTGATTTTGTCGTCTTCTCTGACCAAAAATACGTGTTCTCATCGTCCTTGTGTTGCAGTGGAATGGACGAAATTCATTGGTCTTCAGTGTAGAGTTTTGATGCTTTTTGACCAAAGAGGCAGGCATTTGGAAATCTCTATTCACTCTGAATCAATATTAAGTTTTTAAAAATAAACTATATTCAAACTATTTACTCAATATGATGGAACTTTGATCAAACGCAAGTGGACTTTGATCAAACTTCAGTTGAATTTTGTTTTTCAAATTAAGTGATAACAAATTTTTAACCAGTCATTATAGCAATATTAAAAAACTATTAAAAAATAATTTATTTACAAAATTTAACTCCTAAAATTATCTATGTTAAGGAAGTTCAAATCAATCAATCTCTGTTTAAATGTGTGACTTTCACTGTTTAAATCAATCTTTATTTTTTTTAAAAAGGGGGCATGGAGAGAACGATACCATCTGCTTGTGGATGGCAAGAGTCTTTGCAAGTTTTACTAAAGGCTTTGCGTCATGCTGCAGCATAAATGGAACTAGCAAAAAGTGAAGAGACTCTTGCCATTGTGACCGTTCACCATGCTTCCTATTTTGACAGGGAGTATGGGATTCGCTAGATCATCAAATACTGAACATAATGAGTATTTATCAATGTAGACAAGCACCTCCAAACAATGGGTAAGGAACATGATAGCGGATGGGTGCTCACTAGGTGGGCACTTGTCTTGTGTCTATTTAGAAAGGATGGGAATCTGGAATTAGAGTGGGTGATGGAAAAGGATGGGAATCTGGAATTAGAGTGAGTGATCGAGGTTTAAGATTAGATGGAGCTTCAACATATGCATGAAACAAAATAATGGATTTAATAGTGTAGTGAGAAGTAGATTATTAAACAAATCATGTCTATTTAGTGTTAGTAAAGTGGGTGTGCTTGTTTAACCATAGATAATATAGCAATATTGTCACTCAACCATAGGCACTAATGCCACCCCCGAGCACCTTGATCTTGACAGAGAGAAGAATTACGGCAGCAAACGAAGGTTAATGCACCAAGCAAAGATAAACAAAACTGATTAGAGAGTCCAACCCAGAAAAACCGAAAATGCAGATTTCAGGACTGCGGCAGCAGCTGCTCCCCAGACTTGCGCACAACTAGACTTCTGCAGTGCACACAAGTGGATTTCTGCAATTCTAAGAATTCTGGCTCAAATGAAGACTGGCGCCCTATATTTATACTTCTTTTGCCAGGCAATTTGGGCCGACTTCTCTTTCTAGGTGCTAAATACTTGATATATAATATTTTCTTTAGCCGACTTCTTTTCTAGGGTTATATCCAAGTCTTTTCTTTCTTCCGAAATATTCTAATCTCGTCATAGATCACAAATGGAGGTTAATACCTCCCGCAGCTACCATAATATCAACACTCCCTCCGAGCTAGGGAGGTATAACAGGGAATGATCTTGAGCACAAACAGATCATTCAATCGGTAGCATCATTATAGCAACACAGCCTATCTCATGATCAAATCACGAGCACCGTCAACATTATCCAACTGGATAATCTCCATGACAATTAGTACAATGTCATCTAATAGAACACAACCGTGTCTATCCATAGTAGTACACAACTACTCAACATAGTCACAATTAGTGGAACATATCGACCACGGTAGCATACATCTATTGTCTAGAGATATACATTCTCCATAGCGATCATATCATCTGATATCAACCTGCACAAAAAATAATATCATGATATAAACTGAGTCATCTGGGCCATTCTTCCACTCACATCTGTGACTCTGGAAGATCATATTCCCTCAGAAAATAAAACATCAATCATGGGCTATCTGGACTATTATTCCCAAGCATGGAGGAATAACTGTCCCTGATTTATGAGCCTAGACCATTCACCTAATTGAGTCATTCCTCCAGCACTAAACAAAGTGTAACCTGGAGAGAATGAATCTTCCCTAGGGAACGTATGCCCCTGATTGTTGAACCTGGACCATTCACCTAATTGGTCCATTCTTTCGGAACTAAACAAAGTGCAACTTGAAGAGAATGAGTATGCCCCATGGAATGATTGTCCAGACCATTTCCTAAGGAAATGAATTTCCTACACCAACCTCCAAAACAGACCATTCTTCAAAACTTCTCACAACTGTAAACTTCGAAAGAATGATTGCCCAATGAGGCGGACCATTCTTCTTAACCACTATTGAGAGTGACTTTCAAGAAGAAATATTGTCCTAGACCATTCCCCCACATTGGCCACAAGGGGAATCGTTGTCTATGGTACATCAACAATCATTACGAAAATGATCGCTCGATCTGGACCATTTTTCGAACTGGAAAATGTTTGTCTGTCAGAAATCTCAAACCACTTTCCGAACTGGAAAAGAACTACCCATCTTGGACCATTTTCCAAGTTGGAAAATGATTTTCCACAAATCAATGATAAATATCAGTGCTCCCTCCCAACCTGGAGAGCCATCTCTTCCCTTTCAGCTAAGGGAGTTATTTCCACAATCCCCAACTTGTCTCGTAAGTATGCAAACTTTATTCTAGACAAATGCTTTGTCAATATATATGTTGTCTTCTCATCTGTGGGGATATACTAGAGCTTCACTTCTCCTTCCTAGACTTTATCTCAAATAAAGTAGTATTTGATCTCAATGTGTTTTGACCGTTCATGAAACACTCGGTGTTCTAATATCCTTATACAACTCTGGTTGTCACAGTATATTATGGTCGAATCTGGAACCGGATCAAATAATCTAGAATTTATCTTTCTCAGACATACTTCTTCAGTACATGCCTCACATGCTGCGATATATTCTGCTTCTTCTATTCTAAGTGCAGCAAACTTATGTTTCATATTGCCCCAAGATATCATAGTGAAACCCAAACTGAAACACATCCCTGAAGTACTCCTTCTATCTTTTGCACTTCCTTCCCAATATGAATCTGTGAATCCATGAAGTTGTATATTGTTGGATGTGGTATATCTTAAACCATAGTTTAGTGTCCCATGGATATATCTTAGAACATTCTTTCCAGCTATCCAATGCTCATGTATGGGTTCCACCTGGAACTGGCTTAGTGTGTTTATGGCAAAGCAAATATATGGTCAAGTATTTACTAAATACATCAATGACCCAATCAATTTCTTATATATGGACGGGTCTACTGGATCAGAATATGAGTCTCTTACTTTTCTTATATATGTGGTCATAGGAGTGTCCATGGATTTGAAATCCATCATTCCGAACTTTTGAATAAACTTCACTGCATACTTTCCTTGTCCAAGGAATACTTCACCATGCTTATGCCATACTTCTAGTCCCAAGTAATAGTGCATGAGACCAAGATATTTCATATTGAACTCAGAAGCTAGTTCCTTTTTACACTAGATGATGAGAGACTCTTCACTTGTCAAAAATAGATCATCAACATATAGCAGTAGAATCCCAAGTGCATTTTTCACGACTTTATAGTAAATATTTGGATCTGCATGACTCTTGGAGAAACCCAATCTTATTAAGTAACTAACTATTCTGGCATACCAAGCTCTTGAAGCTTGCTTGAATCCATATAAATATTTCTTTAGTCTGCAAACATGTGTGTCTCTGCAGTGTACTTCAAATCCTTGAGGTTGTTCAATGTATACTTCTTCTTCGATTTCTTCGTTGAGGAAAGTTGTTTTTACATCCATCTGATGTAAACTCCATCCCATGGAAGCAGCAAGAGACATAATGGCTCTAATAGAAGTATATCTGGAAACATCAGCAAATGTCTCGTCACAGTCTTCTCCCTCCTTTTGGGAGAACCCCCTAGCTATGAACCTTACCTTATATTTATCCATGCTTCCGTCTACTGCATGTTTGATATTATAGACCCATTTTGAAGTTACTATTGATTTTTCTTTAGGTCTAGGCACAATTTTCCATACATCATTTTTCATGATGGATTGGTGTTCTTCTGTCATGGCTTCTTTCCATTGTTTCTTCTGAGTTGCCTCTTCAAATGTTGTGGGTTATTCGTTTAGAATCTTTGTCATACATGCTTCATAGTTGGAGAATCTGTTGGGATTTTTGCTTTTTTTGAAGGTGTCGCTTGGGGCTTTGAGTCTTTCTGCTTCTTGTAGGGTAGCTTCAAGCCAAGATGGATGTTTCTTGTTTTTGGGTATAGTGTCTGATTCAATATTTTCACATGGTTGTATCGGATAATCAAGTTGTTATTTTTATTCATTCTGACTCTCTGGAATACATGTGCTTCATTAGTCTCTTCGTACTCTTCTTCTTCTATAGTTTCTTCTATGGATTTCTTGAAAGCCATATTTTCATTGAAGGTTATGTCTCTGCTGACTTCAACCTTATGTTGTTCTGGGATATAGATTATGTAGGCCTTGTATGATTCACTTTATCCCACAAATATTCCCTTCTTTCCTTAGGGTTCTAATTTCTTCCTTTTATCCTTGGGGATGTGAAAGTAAACAGGGCATCCAAAGATTCTTAAGTGTTCCACATTAGGTTTCTTTCCTGAGAAGGATTCTTCTAGAGTCATATCCTTTAATATGCGGTGAGGAATTTTGTTTTGAATATATATTGTTGACATGGTTTCTTATCCCCACAAATAGATAGACAAACCTTGATCGTTCAATAGTGCCTTCACAGTTTCTTCAATAAATATGTTCTTTCTTTCTGCTACACCATTTTGTTGAGGATTATGAGGAACAATTATCTTCCTCCTAACCCCTATCGATTTGCAAAAGGAAACAAATTCTTTGGATGTATACTCTCCTCCATTATTTGTTCTTAAGGTCTTGATTTTCTTGTTTGTGAGGTTTTCTATCTCTAATTGAATTCTTGAAACTTGTTGAAAACTTTGTCCTTTGTCTTCAAGAGATATAACCAAGTTTTTCTTGAGTAATCATCTATGAAGATTACATAGTAAAGATAACCTCCTAGAGATTTGAATGGCATCAGACCAAGAGATCATCCTTTGCAAATTCCTTCATGTGTAGATTGTAGTTCTGATATTCCTTCAACCATCTTTTTGAGGAAGGGTAATGCTTGATAGATGATATGAGCATACCTTCTATGCCAAAGTTCATTGGGATTGACTTAATCATGTACAAGGGATTCTTCACTTTGTTCTAGTAGTATGTATAGTCTTCCTTCATGGGTTCCAATAACTCTAGCATTTTCTATGCTTGAGTCTTTAGGCCGAGATAATAGTTTTCCATCTACAGAGGATATTTTGTTTCCTTGGTCTTCTGAGAAAGATATGGATACAAGATTCTTTTCTAAACCAACTACATATAAGACATTGCTCAAATGATCATTATTACTATTTTTTAGTTTCACGGAGGCTTGACCAATTCCTTCAACTAGGTAAGTGTTTTTGTCTCCAAGTTCTACCTTGTATGATGTCTTGTTTTCATTTATATTCGAGACTCTGGATTGGTCTCCTATCATATGCCTGGAAGTTCCACTATCAATTATCCACATGTCATCTTCAAGAGTTCCTGTGAGCACTGACTAGTGTAGATTATGTTCATTAAGGTTGGTTGTCATTGATGTCAACCCTTGAAGAAAGCCCCGTAGCACAAAGGTTTGGGTAATGGACCCAAGATTGTTTGATGTAAATATGACTCATTATTGTTTTTTCATGATTGATAAGAAGTAAATATGGATGAACTCCAAAGTGGTCCCCTTATGGTGAAAGCCCTCATGAAAAGACGCTTTGCGGAGTAAGAGAACCCATGCTTAATTGTGGAATAATGAGATGAAGGACATTGAATTTGTCAGGAAACTATCCTAGATGGATAATTCTTTTCATGCCATTTCCGGTGGTATGTAGAATGTCACATAACTTCTCATAGTTAGAGAGTTATGACCATGTGAAGTTGGAGAACCCAGGTTTGGGTAATGGACCCAAGTTTGTTTGATGGATAACGGTATTATTTTTGCTATATTCGAAGGTAATACTATTCTATGTGGATAGTACATGTCATTACATTTCTGGTGGTATGTGGAATGTCACATAAATCCTCACGGTTTGAGAGTTATGGCCTTACAAAGTTGGAGGACCCTCATATGTCATCTAGAAGCCCCAAAAGGTCAAAGTAGACAAAGTGGTTTAAGATATTTTAAAAGGTAAATAATAAAGTGAAGTGATGACTGTATTATCATTCAAATTGAATACAAAATCAATTATTTCAATAATAAATTTAATGGATAAATTAGAAGTGGGTTAACCCTAAAATAAGGAAAGTGTGTCAAGTGACCTAGAAGATGTTTTTAAGGAAGCTACTTGGAGAGAATAAATAAGAGGCAAGGATCTATCATTTTAATTACACTTGAGCATATTGAATATCTATAGGTGTCTGAGGTAACCAAGGATATCTAAGCCGAATTTCTGAGGTAAGGTGAAGAAAAGAAGGCCGAAATGCAAGGAAGGATAAATTCTTTTGATGGTGCTTTCTAAGGTGTTTCGGGTAAAAACATCATAACTTCTTCATAACATATCCAAATTCAGTAAAACTAAATGTGTTGGTTAGGCTACAGTATGTAGTATGTTGTGTAACATTTTCAGGTCAATTCAACAAATATTTTGTGTGGGGCACACTCTACAAGGTCGCTCTCTAGAATTAGCCAGAATTCAGCAAGGTATGCCATTTTTGCTATAACTCCTTTTATGAGAGTTTCCAAGTAGTGACACCTAGAGGAATTGCATTAAACACACTGAAGAAAATTGTATATCAATTTCAAATATTTATACATTACAGGTACAAAGTTATGATTACTTCAAGTTAGGGTTGTTGACTAATCCAAAACTAGGCATGTGAGACTAAAGAAAAGTTTGATG
>JZKD02S1891127.1:231877-251004 GCA_000966675.3 Picea glauca
GTTGATGATGTTGGTACATATTGATGAGTCATAGTTGATGATTAGTTGACACATGATTGGTACATACTTGGTACATGGTTGGATGCACTTGTTTATGGTACAGGTTGATTACAGGGTGTTTGGTACAGGTTGGTGCATGGTTGATGCACTTGTTTATGGTATAGGTTGATTACAAGTTGAGGTACAGGTTGATGCATGGTTGATGCATGGTTCAGATTTATTGGTACAGGTTTAAAGCGGTATATCTCACAGTGATAGTTTGACAGTGGTTCCATCATTCTACTTCTACTTCAGGGCAGTTGGATGGGGCAAGGACAGGTGGTTGTAACCACCTTCTTGTTGTAGCTAGAGAAAATAGGGGGTTGTAGCCTCCTTTTGGTTGTAGCCAAAGAATTGGGGAGCTTCCTTCAGGTTGTAGCCTAAGAAAATGGGGGGTTGGAGCCTCCTTCCAGTTGCAGCTGGAAAACAAAGGAAGTTGGTGCTTCCAATGAATGTAATTCTTCGAGACATATAAGAAAAAGCATTATGTGGTTTTCTCCCGATTTGGGTTTCCACATAAAACACTGGTGTACTGTGTATGTGTATGATTGTTCATTTGTTCATTGCTTATTTACTCTACAGTTATTGGATGATAATGCTTCATTGATATAACACTTGGATTATATGGTTAAAAAGGATTATATTTCTCTATTACTGATTCATCCCCCCTCTCATTAATCCAACAGATGATTCATCTTTTCATTCATGATTTTTGTTGACTGATAATTGGTCAAGCTTTGACCAAAAATCTCAATATTCACGTTTTTTCCTTCTGAGAGTGCTAAGAGGTGCGTTGGACTAAGGCGCACTAGAACATCTTCTCCTTGAGTAAGGTATTCCATCATAGAGTACTAGGCAAGATTTTTAGGGTTTCTGCAACTACACCTTCTAGTAACCCTAGCAACAGTTCTTCAGTAAATGCTCTTGCTAGAAACCCTAGTGGTAGTTCTTCAACAAGATTGATAACCTTATGGATTAGCTTCCTTCTAGTGGTTAGACTAAATGAAGGAGGTGTGGTCTCATAACATGTCAGTAAAGTGGTAGTGCTCGTTTAAGCATAGACAATATAGGGTAAAATCATGAATCTGGGTAACACTTCTGTGACAATCGGGTCTCCAAAATTTCTAGTGGCAATTTTTCAGCCGAACAAATGTTGCTTTCGGCCAAAATATTTTTCGACCGAAAATTTTCACGTCAAATTTAACGGTGCCCTCGAAATTCGTGTACAACATTTTTTGGATGAATTATTTTCCCATGGTAAGCATATTTTGGCCGAAAGACTTTTTGGCCGAAACTTTTATTTTTAACGGATTCCGTTAAAAACTAGGTTTCGGCCGAAAGAATATTTCGGCCAAAAACTTGAAAATGGGATTGTTTGCAGGAAACTGCAAATTCTTTCCATCTTACTTCATCTTTGGAGGTAACGAACTCCTACAAATACTTAGAATTTAGTTTGAGAAATGATACCAACATTTTTAAAATTGAATCTACTTTCATTGGGTATAATTTGTTTTCATTTTCAATGTTTTTATCTAATTTTATTTAATTTTATAAAAAAATCACTACATAATATTTTTAGGTGAGATTATGATTCGGTGAAATGAAAAATCCATATCTCTAAAAATACACAACCAAAAATTATGGAAAATTTATATTCATAATTGTTAAACTGTTCTCTTCAAAAGGGTACTTTTAGATTTTACTGTTAAGTAAAAATTAAGATAGATACAAGGTGTAGAAAAACACGTGTTTAAAATCTGCAACGTTTTCATCTTGGTCAACTTCAAAAAATTCTAGAAATTATAATATTCATCCGTTAGATTCAAAATTATAGTCATAATAAAATAGAGTCTTTGTAGATTGTTTCAGTATATTACATTTCTTAAAAACATAAGTTTAATAATCGATACATTGTTGTGGAAAACAATAACTCATTATCATTCCTTTCATGTTTAAAGAACATATTGTTAAACAATTGTCAAATTGACATATCAAATCTTGATAAAAAAAAATTAAAAATAGTCATTAGAAATATAACAAAATTATTCACAAGTTTTTTTTTTACTATAAAGTGAAATTCTAAATAAAAAAAATACTTTTGTATGCCGGAAGTTGAAGAACTTGTGAAAATATAGTTTTTTTTATCATAAAACAAGCAAAAGTGTTACCCATCTTCATGATTTTACCCTATAGCAATATTGTCACCCAACCATAGGCACTAATGCCACCCCCGAGCACCTTGACCTTGACAGAGAAAAGAATTCTGGTAGAAAACCAATAGCCAACATAGGCTAATGCACCAAGCAAAGATAACAAAAAATGATCAGAGAGTCCAACCCAGAAAAACCTAAAATGCAAATTTCAGGACTATGGCAGTAGGTGCTCCCTAGACTTGGGCACAACTGGACTTCTGCAATGCACACAAGTGGATTTCTGCAATTCTGAGAATTCTGGCTGAAATGAAGATTGGCGCCCTATATTTATATTTATTTTTCGAGGCAGTCTGGGCCGACTTCTGCTTTTGGGTGCTAAATACTTGATATATAATATTTTCTTTAGTTGGCTTCTCTTCTAGGGTTATATCCAAATCTTTTCTTGCTTCTGGAATATTCTAATCTCGTCATAGGTCACAAATGGAGGTTAATACCTCCCGCAGCTACCATAATATCAACACATAGGAGTGTTAGAGTAAATGTCAAAAAATGATAAGAGTGGAATATGAGGATTGTTAGTAAAGTGGTAGTGCTCGTTTAAGCATAGAAAATATAGCAATATTGTCACCCAACCATAGGCACTAATGCCACCCCCGAGCACCTTGACCTTGACAGAGAAAAGAATTCAGGTAGAAAACCAATAGCCAACATAGGCTAATGCACTAAGCAAAGATAACAAAAAATGATCAGAGAGTCCAACCCAGAAAAACCTAAAATGCAAATTTCAGGACTATGGCAGCAGTTACTCCCCAGACTTGGGCACAACTGGACTTCTGCAGTGCGCACAAGTGGATTTCTGCAATTCTGAGAATTCTAGCTGAAATGAAGACTGGCGCCCTATATTTATATTGCTTTTTCGAGGAAGTCTGGGCTGACTTCTGCTTTTGGGTGCTAAATACTTGATATATAATATTTTCTTTAGTTGGCTTCTCTTCTAGGGTTATATCCAAATCTTTTCTTGCTTCTGGAATATTCTAATCTCGTCATAGGTCACAAATGGAGGTTAATACCTCCCGCAGCTACCATAATATCAACACGTAGGAGTGTTAGAGTAAATGTCAAAAAATGATAAGAGTGGAATATGAGGATTGTTATGAAAACATAAACTACAATGACTCATATTCCTAAAGGTTATGGGGTATGGTCAGAATGGATGTCATAATGTGATTTGCATTAAGATAGGGAAACCTATGATAGCTAGAGTTCTAAAGGAAAATGAGTGTTATAGGTTTCACCTATAAATGGTGAGGCGATTTGTCTAAGTAATGTCGAACCTAAAGAAAACTCAAGGGTATAAAATGGATAAAATTAAATTATGGATAGGACAATCATATATTTGTATTCCAGTGAAATAATATTCTTGAGCAAAGTGAGGATGGTCATGAGAATAATCCATAGGTACTTAAATATCCAATTTAAGTTTCTGCATTGAAGAAACATTAGTTGGAGAGTCTTTCTCAGATCCTTTATGAGCTATAAAATTCATGGAAGTGTTTATAACCATAAATTACTTGACAACATTCCATGTGGTTTCAAAATCCATGGTCATTGGCAATGACGACTCATCAAATCGATCCTTTGAAGTGAAATATAATACAGCATGGATGAATCAAAGATATCACTAAAGGAAATGGAGACTAAGGGCATGTTGATGTGATAGTCTAGTCTAGAAATAAGGTAGATGGTAGAGCCAAAGGGGGAAAGGATCCAAAGGATTTTCTAACAAAGTCGTGGCCTCTAAGCATTATTCATTAGAATGGTATATCAAGGGTGAAGAGGTGGGAGAACATTTGCGCATGGGGGAGAAATGGTAACCCAAGGAAAAGGTACAACATCAATCTCCAACTCTAATTCTATTAAAAGGTTCAAAGACTTGCGCTTGGGGGGGACTAAGATTGTGCAATGGTGGTAGTTGAGAGAAGGAATTTATAAAAGAGGAAGGGACACAATGGTCTCCATGGAGAAAAAAAATCAAACCCAAGAAGGGAGATAATGGGTTATTCAAGGTAGTGATGGCATATAGGAACTCTTCTCCAATGGTGAAGATAATGAAAAAGAAGCACGTAGTTTCAAAAAAAATTGCATAGGGAGGAGGGGGGTTTGAATCCAAATTCTTGTTCTTTGTGTGAGAAGGGATTGTACAAATGGTGGTGGTGGCCACAAAATTCAGTTGCAAAAGAATAAGATTAATGTAAGCAATAAAAGAGAAATGGTGTTTGGGAAAAGGGAAAATTGACAAGCATTGATGTTATTGAATATCAGGGAGGATCACAATATGTGGAGGTGTTGGGTAACCAATGATGACAAAATTGGTGGAATTTGTCCATTGGAAGAAATGACACTTTATTGGGGGGGGAGGTCATGCAATGTGGGTGGTGTGTTAATCAAGTAGGAAGTAACAAAAGGTTTCAAGGATACAGGGCCTTGAAATGAGAGGCAAGTGGAGATTCAACATTAGTAGAAGTGGGTTCATGTTTGGGGGGGATATAATGGAGCAACAAGATATTGATGAATATTTGGAATGTTTGGACAATGGTGATTATAATTATTGACCACTTAGAAAATAGTATAAGGGTGTTTGGTCCTAACTTGAATGTCACATTTCCAAATAGTGGTTGGTGGACTCAATGGGGTTACCAACTCCCACCAGTGTGGGTGGCTTCATGGGGTGGAAAAGAAGAAAAAGAGAGAAACTAGGTCGAAAGGAGTGATAATGCAACCTATGAATCTCTAATATCTTTGAACAATAATAAGTATAGTGATAACCTTGTTACAAATGGCACTAAGATGGATAGTCCAAGCATGGATGTCACATTGGTGCATTGATTGGTTTTGGACATGGTTGGGATTATTAATGATTTATGAATGTCTCTAGATTATTTTCTTCAATGGTAAACAAAATGGTAAAAATAAATTGGTTATGGTGGTGAACCATGTGGTTCTTGGATCATTTCTAATAGTAACAATATTTTTCTAGTGATGAGATCTCTAATGATGATTAAAGAAAAACATGGTAGTAAGACATGTTATTAAATCTCATGCAAACTATAAGACTAAAAAGGACTTTACAAAATGTGCCTTCACTAGGGGTGATGAAATCCATTGGTTTTCTAATCCAAGTGAAGGTATTGACGAGATGAGTATAGTGACATATTCCCAAGGGGATGGTATCTAAGGGTGATCTTCAATTTAGCACTAAATATGTCGTTCTACTTATTTTTCATTTTTATCAATTTCCCATAATTCCATTAAATAAATTGGATGAATGAAATAAAATGAAGCATGTAAATGACTAAAAATTAAAAACAAGGACTAAAAACACAAGCCACACTTAACAATTGTTAACAAAGTTCACCCATATCGGCTATGTCTCTGGGTATGCTTCAAGTAAGGAACTAATCCATTAAGAAGTGTGATTATATATATTTTACATCAACCAATGGACTTCAATCTACAAAAACTCTTTGATGTTCTCTAGGAAGATAATAACGGTTCTTCCTACAAATGAGAACATGTTTAGCTTGTCAATTTTCCTGATGGAGGGGTTCCTTCTCACAATTCTATGGACTATGGAATCATGGAAGATCACTGGGTTTTTATAACATTGGTGAATCTCTCCCTATCACCATTCTTAACCAACTAGCTCAACATCGACCTTTCTTCCATCTCTATGTTGCCATAGACTGACCATCATTAAGGCCAATGATCTCTGACATTTTCTCCATCTATCGTTGAGTTCTTAAAAAACATCAGAGATCAATTTTGTTATAGAAGAATCCCTTTGTTTGAGGTGATAAGAATAGAAGGGTGGTTTTGGTTGACATGTCTTGCAGTGAATTGTTTAAAAATATCTTTTATTCATTTTTGAAATCAATCTTCATGGGATTCAAGCACTTCCCCCAATACTATATATAGTGAATCCATTTACCATTTTCGGATTAGATCATTATGGATATCCTCTTGGACCATTCCTCCCCACTAAGAAGCTTTTGGACCACCAAAATTCTGGTTTCATCCAAAAAAATAAGTGAGGATACAACTCCCTCACTTTGATGGTTTCCATCCATCGTCCTTTACTTAGATTCATTCATTTTAGACCCACACGAAGATATTACACATCTCCTCTTTGTGAAGTCCTCACATTTCAATCAAGAGTAAAAATTCCTACAACTCATTGAGATATTCATAAGCAAAATCATCAACAAAAGGAACTTGAGCATTCTCACCTTGATCCATGATCATAGGAGGCTCATATAGTTTCAAGTTTTCAACATTAACTATGCAAATACATCAACATATATGGAGGTAACTCCAACCAAAAATAATTTTCACCAATATTTTACAAAAATTTAAACGGGCCATACCTAATTGGCTTGATCTTTTAACCTTCACCTTTAAGGCAATCTGGGCTAATATATATAGCCAAACTTAATCACCGACTTGGAAGTGCTAATTGAACTAATGTTTTTCTAGCCTTATACTTGGCTTGAATCTTTTCCAATTGTTCATGTACAACTTGTTGGACCAATTGGATCTTTTGGATGAACTTCTTGGCTTTGTCTACATCATTATATCCATTTTTCATTGAATATTTCCCAAGAGTGAAGCCTAAAGGAGACTTAGGAAAACATCCTAAACATATCTCAAAAGGAGACTTCTATGTAGAAGAATGCATGGAATGGTTATAATCATATTTTGCATAATACAAATGTTTACCCCAAAGCTTAGGATGCGTGTTACAATATCCTTGGAGTAAGTCTATCACTATCTTGTAGACCACTTTCATTCATGCATCGGTCTGTGGATGAAAATTAGTTCTCTTATAAATCTTAGTGTCCATTAACCCCCACAAATTTGAACAAAATTACCCTAGAAAGAGAGAGTATTGATTAGATATAATGGATGTGGTCAAACCAAAATGAACCCAAACATGTCTGAAGAAAAAAGGTGTAGTCCCTTCTCTTGTCACCTATTTCTTACAAGGCACTAAAGCACACATTTTTTTAAATTTTTCCAAAGCAACATATAGATAATCATGATCTTTCTTGGACATATGAAAAGCCCCTATAAATGCATTGACACACTTTCCCATGTATGAGAAGGTACAAATAGTGGCATATACAAACTCAATTTTATGTTACTTAGTTTTCTAGTGGCACACATATTACATCGCTTTACATATTTGGACATAGTTTTATACATCTGAGGCCAACAACAATAGCATTGTAACTAAGCAACTATTTTACCTACACCAAAATGACCATACATGAGAGAAGTGTGTGCTTCACTTATTACATGCACTCTTTCATCTCATGGAATACACAATTTACCAAGATGATATAGAAAATTTTCATGTACATGATAACATAATTCTTCCACTTTAGTACCTTGGATTAGTGTTTCATATGCATCCTTAAAAATATCCATCTCTAGCATCTTGTTCAATATAACTTTCATAAGCTAATGAACTATGTTATAAAACAATGAATGCATTAATATAAGGTCTTGAAAATATATCAACGACTTTGTTTTACATACCTTTCTTATACCTAATGACTAAAAGGAATTGTTGCAAGAATCCCATACACCAGAATGACATGATTGTTGTTTCTTGGTTTGTGATTGGAGATACTGCAAAGGATGATTATCTATATAGATGATTGTCTCTTTTCCCATCAAATAATGTTTCCACCTCTTCACACTCTAAACCAAACATACATTTCTTTGTCATAAGTAGGATAATGTCTTACTACATTTGTGAAGGTCTTAGAATGGTAACAAGCTAGTTTCATCCTTTGTATTAACAATACTCCCATGGCGTAATCTCTTGCATTAGTTTCAATATTAAATGGCTATTGCAAATATAGCAATGTTATAAATGGGCCTATATTGATCTTTTCTTTCAATACCTCAAAGGATTTTTTCTATTTACCTCCCCACTAAAAGACTTGCTTAGTACTTGTTAAAGCATGTAAACGAGACACAATAAATGGAAAGTTAGCAATGAACTTCCTTCGGTATTGAACTTCCCTCAGGAATATCCTAATTTCTATCACAGTATTAGGCTTAGGCCATTTCATAATGGATTCAACTTTAGAGGGATCAATTTTCAATTCACCACCCCTACAATATAGCCCAAATAAACTAAAGATCTTTTTCTAAATTCACATTTTAACATATTTAGGCACAATTTCTCATTTTCCAAAACAAATAAGACTTTCCTAACACGCTTTACATGATCTTTCCAAATTTTACTAAAAACAATTACATCATCTAAGTATACTTACCAAATCATATATGAATGGCCTAAATGCATCATTCATAACCTGCATGAAAGCAGCAGGAGCATTACAAATCCCAAAGGGTGTCACCAACCATTCAAACAAAACTTGTTTTTTCTTTAAAGCAATTTTCCAAATCTCATCTTCAAAAATCCGTTTTTGGTGATACCCACTTATTAATTCTAACTTAGTGAAATAAGTTTCATTTTTCAATTGATTCAATAAATCATCAATACGAGGAAGAGGGTAACGGTTCTTCACCATAATTTTGTTCAATGCCCAAAAATCCATACATGTTATCCATATATTGTTTTTATTTGGTAACAACACAATGGGTGATCCACGTGGAGAATTACTTGGTCGAATGACTCCTTTCTCGAGAAACTCCTAAACTTGCTTCTTTATTTCTTCATTCTCAAGCATTGATAACCTATGGATGTGTTGGCAGCCACCAATTCTATCGATTTTTATTACGATTGAAATCACCACAAAGAGATTATATTTTTCTGTAGCTGCCACCACCTTTCATTTATAAACACTTATGTTTTTGAGCTTCGAGGTGATGATTGGGTTTAAACTTATCTTATTGATTTTTCCATTTGAATTTTCATTTGTTTTGTTTGTTTTAAAATACATGACTGTAAGCATGAATTTAAATAAAAACTTGGTTTTGGATTTATATCTTCTACCTAAGAAATTTTGTTTTGAAGGCACCCATATATTGATAAGTTTCAAGTTTTATGAACTTATTGATTGATTCACTATCACAATTTTTATGTAATATGGGTATCGTGACCGAATTGTCTCTATGGTTGATCGTTGGTTTTAATTTGTGAAATGTCTGAATGCACAAACATTGGATTAACTTTTGATCCGGGTTTCATGCTCTCAACAGTCTTACCAGTTCTCATGTCGCTCGGTACAGGCATGGTGTACCCACGATTTCACCTCACCTTGCTATCATATGCATTAATGAAACCATTCATTTTTCGTAATGACATTCGATGGTAGTCAGGGGTTTGATAATCATTATGGGAAATGGCTCTTAGATCTGATCACCTTTCAGTTCTCTGTATCTCTAAACTTAAGATTTCGCAACAGGGTATTCTCCAAACCTCCCAGTTTTCGCGTCTTCTAGTCTGCACAGACCTCTCTCTTCTACTCGTCTACGAGAAGATGAAACTTACTTCCTGTGATATCCATTGTATCTACTTCACAGTGGAAATGGAACCTGTGGTCTGAATCGAGTCGAATGTTTTCCAGGCCCTTTTTTCTCATGATGATGCCATAGATGACCTGAAGGCTCACGGTTGAAATGTATTCCTCAAGAAATTTGAAGGCTACAACCTCTCAGTTGCACAGACTTTTGACGATTTTAGGGCCAAGGTCGGGTATGTGTAGTTGGAAATAATAGAATATTTCATAATTCAAGCGACAGGACTCTCATTGAAAGGTAAAAGGTGGTTTAAGAATGCTAAAATGGAGGATGTTCCATGGAGCTTGTTCATGGTTTCCCGCAAATCCACTTGCTTTCCAAAAGGTATTCCCATTGCTTTTCTGAAACCTAGATGGCACAACCTTATTTTAATTTTGAAATAGTTTATCACATGTGAAGGCCAGTATGGGTTGGTTTTTCTATACCACGTTCATTTGTTCTTTCTATTCATAGGGTTTGATTTGAAAATGTCAATCTACCTGTTAATGATCCTTTATAAAATGTCTAAACGCTATAAGTGACAGAGCATGAACTCTCTATCGAGTCTTTTTCATCACGGGCTCGTTAAAATCCTATTGATTTCTCACCTGTCGCAAATCGGTGACAACTGGGAGATTTCTGTGAGTCGAAATGGTTTCACCCAGGTCGAAATTACATTCAACCCGCCTTTAAGTGTAAACCCCAATCTGGACATTCTAGTGACCGAAAGCCATGTTTTCAATTCACCTAAGGGTTCCGAATTTAATGAACCAACGTCTATTGTTGTGCAAACCCCTGTGGTTAAGAAATTACCATGTATGTTTTCTCCCAGGAAATCATTGGAACAAACAGTGGGCGAATTAAAAGGAAAAGCTTCACATGGACCTACGAATGAACCTAATCTGAAAAGTAATGATAATCCTATTGTAAAAAAAAATCGTAAGGGTAGGAAATAGAAGAGATCATATTTAAATTTTAGAAACAAAAGGTCTGGTCGATTGATTTATAGGATTTTAAGGAATTGAAAAATTGATCATTTGAGCTCGATCTCTATGATCGAGGTCAATGATCAATGTTCAGATCAAGAGATAAACGATTTCTTGGCTCAAGAAGATCCAAACAACCAATGTCCTGAGAACAAAGCTATTACCTAGGTTGAACAGTATGACTTCGTATCTAAATTACCCCTGTGTCTCAAAGGAAAAGAGGGTTTTGCAGGTATTAGTCATGAATTGAAATACGCCACAGGAAAGCACAAAATACCTGTCGCTAACTATATTCCACATCGGTATGCCATTGCACCAGTGCATTGTGACAGTTGCTTAGATTGGAAAGAGCGTTATTATAGATATATTTCTCTCTTATAGGATCAAGTAAAATGTCTATCTTCTCGTAATTCTCTATTGGAACGAGAGAGCCAAGACATGAAAGCACACACAGAAAGGGAAAATAAAAGATTCAAGAGATCCAGTAATATTATCATCAAAAATACAACCAGATTCAAAGCCATCATAAATTTGGAACTGTTTGATCCTTCTTTTGCTAATTTCTAATGGTAAAAAAGATTTTGTTTGATTTTATTCCATTTTGTTATGAAAAATCAAAATAGGGAGATTTAATTTTGATTTCTTTTGTTAATAATAAGACTAGCTACATAATCTATCATTTTGTAGCCAGTCTATTTTTAAATATTAGTTAGCATTGTTTTTCTAAATATCAAATTTGTTCTTTTCTATCTACAGGAAATTGATGATTATGATATTGATTACATGGAGAAAACACCTTGGATCATACACTCTATTATTCAGTAGTTTATGTATTTTATGTTTATAAAACTTTGGTTTATTTTTGACAAACCAACTCATACATGAGTGGTTTCTAGTTTCACTATTTTTGTAATACTATCTATTTTGGTGGGATTCAACTCTATCTTGTATGATAAGAGCATGTGAATCCTGCACTAGTTTAAATATTGGTCACTCTTAGTAGTGAAGGATGTCTTTTGCTGGAACACATGATGGACATATGATTTTGAAGACTGATATGGAGAAGTTTTTCACTACTTGGCTTTAGACCTGCGTGACGCTTACCCATTATGTTTTGCCTCTATATTATGAAATGTTATTACGTTTGATGCAGATTTAGTTTGGTTATCGTACGGTATTTCATGTCATTAAGTATTTTGATGGTGTTTGTAATCTGTTGTTCCATATTACATCCGTGATCAATATGTTATTTAACTATTGTTGATTTATGTTGGATATTGGATAATGGATTATATGAATGCTTTATATTGAGTTTCCTTTATTATAAGTGTTCATTATTATAAGATCATCAGATCTGCACATTTATCAGTCTGTTGTTATATTATTGTTCCAAATCACCTTTGAGTTCATTCTAGGAGTATTAGCACTGTTCTATTACAGGTTTCCCCTCATCAACAGGATAGCCTGGAGCTTGAATTGCACAGGAAGATAAATTCATTTTAGTCGATTAATTACAAGTTAGTTTACTTGTTCTTTAGTTAGATTATTTATCAATGAAATAATAATAGCTCGAATTAGCTTTGACTGTTTACCTATTCTTATTTCAATTACATTAGATTAACATTCTTTAATCTTTTTTAAATTTTAAATATTAAACAGAAAATAGAAAAATGTATGTTCTTTCTTTATCTCTTCGATAAACACTTTAAAAAAAAACATCTATTTCTCAAGATAACCAGTAAATCTTGTAAGTTGTACATACACTGTTCATAATCACATGCACATATTCATGTTTCTATTTTGACACTTGTAAATTATTAAACTTATATTCTTAGTATCATATCTTTATGGATTAGTTTCTTTTCTTTTATTATTTTTAGGACTTTAGCTGGCCAGCGGAGCCATTAAATCCATCAGGTCATTTCATTCCAAATGGCTTGGGTTATTTAGACAACCCCGGTCCGGATTTGACCTTCCAGTTGACAGTGTGTCATTTACGCCCATCAACAAATGGTGCTAGAAGGAGGGCTTGAATCTAATTGATGGCACGTGGAGGTCGCAAGACTCCTTCCCCACACACTTGCACTCATGTTGTAATGCATATTCACTCAGAAAATAATGTTACACTTGAAACAACAACTACCTCAAACGATAACCCTGATATTCCCATTAAGCCGGTGACACCAGTTCCTCAAGGGGTCGACGTCCAAGAAATTGTTCGTCAGTCACTCATAAGAACTCATAGTGCCTTAGCCTGTATGATACAACCTGCTAGGCCACTTAATAGACCCCTTGATTTCATGGATATCCAATAATAACTTCAAGGCACTGGTCTTCCCGAAAACCCTTTAGATGTAAGTACTACCAATCCTATTGAAACGCTCATACTTGGAGCAGGAGGATCCAGTATTCCACCATCTCTACCTGGTTCTTCTCCATCCTCTTTAGGAGGGGAGTCTTCAGACGAAGGTAGTTCTTCATCAAAACCATCTTAGCCTTCGATACCACCAACTCCCTTGGAAAATCAAAATAATCCTACTAGACCTTGGCCCGATCAAGATGTTGTGGTTGTACCTGGACCCCAACACCCATTACCTAAACACCTGAAGAAATGGTTTCCTAAATTTGATCCAGATTCAAACCAATCTGTTGAGGATCACATCAAGAAATTTGTGTTGGCCATTAGACTCTGGAGTGTTGAACACAAGGATGTAGTATGCAGATTATTTCCTTATACTTTTGAGGGAAATTCCTCCACATGGTATTTTTCTCAACAACCCCAGACCATCGTCTCTTGGGACAAGTTTGAAACTTGTTTTCTATAAAAATTTGGAGATGATAAATCTCTGGAAGTCTTGGTTATGGAACTCTCAAGCTTAAAAATGAACATTAAAGAAAAAGTGAAAGACTTTAACCAAAGATTTCTTACTTTAAAAAACAAAATCCCTGCAGATTCGATGCCCGCAGAAAGTTTAATTGTCACATATTATGCTAAATCCTTTCACAATAACATAGCCATTTGGATTAAAAGGTCCAAGAAAAACACTTTGCTAGAAGTCGTTGAGGAGGCAAGCCAAATCGAGAAAGATATATTAATATTAAAAGATAATCTTAGTAATGAAACCGAGACAACTTCATCTTCTAAGAAGAAAATAGAAATTCTCACTAGGCCTCCTCAAACAAAAAATCAACAAGAAACTTTAGACCTGGAAAGCTTATAGAAAGCCTTACAGAAACTGTCCAATCAGGTCGTTGACTTGAAGAGATCAGTCGAGGAGGCATCCACAAGCAAAGGAAGTTTTAAACCTCCTTTTAGAAAGCCTTTTCCTCCAAACCGTCCAAACCTGACCACATAAGGTCTAAATTTTGAAAGTTTACAGTATGCTTTGCAAACCATTTTAGAAGCACATGAAAATGTTTCTTTTGTTCCTCCTGAAAATTTTGACGATAAAGTTGAGGAAGAAGTACCAGAAGAGGAGGACTCATCCCCTCCTATTTTTAGTCACTTGTCAAACAGTATCTTACAAGAGAATTTTGAAATTGTCCACCCCTACAACACAAGAAGCAAAACGCAAAACAAACCCCCTCCTGAAGTAAGTAAAAATGTGTTTCCAAAACAGTCAAAGCAAACTGAAATTAAAAAAATCCTAGCATCCCCATTTTTAGAATATGATTTAATCGAAGATCTAAAAAAAATTGAGGGCCAATATTTCTTTATTTGAACAACTGAAATTTCCTCTTATCTTGCAAAAAATGCTTCAAAGCATTGTTGAAAATAATAAAAGGAACAATCCTAGCAGAAAAAAAATCAGCAGAAATCAATTCAAACGCAATTAAAAATGTCCCAACTAAAAAGACATCTGAACCTCAAGAAAAAAGGGACTTAGAAGAAAAAACTTTAGCAAAGGTGGATAAAATTGTTTTAGGGACAACAACAAAAAATCAACAGAATTTTGTTGTTCCCACGGGAAAAAATGTCCCACATTTTTTATTAACCTTTGAAATTTTTAATAGGAATGTACATAATTGCATGTTTTACTCTAGTTCGTCATCAAACGTGATGCCTCTATTTGTGTGCCAAAAAATTAATGCAGAAGTGCAACCTTCTTATCTTAAAATTATTCAGCTAGATCGACCGAATGTTAAAGTGATCGGCGAGCTTAAGAATGTCTTGTTTAGATTATCATCCAATCCTAAAGTTCATCAGATAATTGATATTATCGTTGTTGATATTCCTAAAGTTTATGGTTTGTTTTTAAGCAGAGATTGGTCGAAACAGCTGCACGGTTACTTTGCTATAGATTGGTCTCACTTGTGTTTGCTTGAAAATGGATAGCCCAACAAAATCAGGATAAACAAAGAATGTTATCTTAAGAATACCGTAACATATTTGAATGATACAAATGAGTCGTTCGTTACATCCGCAAATTCATTTGAAATGCATGGAATGATTACCTTTTTTGGTAATTTCATGACCAAAATCTCTTCGATCGTTGAACCATGGCAACAATCTGAAATTACAACCTATGCTCAGACACCAACTTTGCCAAATATTCCTAGTACTGCTAATGACGCACAGATCTGGTCCTTATACTTTGATGGATCCAAATCCAAAGAAGAAGCAGGTGTTGGCTGTGTATTCATCGATCTTACAGGTAATAAGACTTTTATTGCTTTTCGGTTGGAGTTTGAATGTACTAACAACACAGCTGAGTACGAAGCACTTCTACAAGGACTTAGGAAAGCATTGGATATGGACGTGAAAAATTAGATAGTATTCGGTGATTTGCAAATTGTGGTCAAGCAGGTAAGAAACACCATACACTGCTTATCCCCACATCTGAAAAGCTACCAAATAGAGGTATGGAGTTTAATGCATAAATTTTTAGCATTTAATATAAATTCCATTCCTAGGATGAGTAATTCAGAAGTTGATTTATTGTCCAGTTTGCTTCTAGAGTGTTTCCTGTTGAAGGTCTTTCCCCTAATGCATTTTCAATCGAATTTTTGTTCAGGCCGTCAATCCCAGATAACATCACAAATTGGAGATTATTCGATGATGACCAGCAAATCATCAACTTTCTTCATATGGAAGACACCTTCCAAGATGTAGTCATTGATAAAGGCACTCATGATGAGAATCTCTAAAACTTCACGGTAATATTTGATCCTCGATCTCCTGAATCGACATCCGAGTTGGTAAACTCTATCCCCAGATTTGTTGTGAGATTAGAGAAATTTAATGACTTGCATGACAAATTTAGAGGGGCAGCCAATTGTAAAACTAACAGTTCTTCTTTGATCTATGAAACAGTTAATTTAGGAACAAAAGATAATCCTCAAAATATTAATCTGGGAAAGGAATGTTCCGAGCAACAAAGATCTACTTTTATAAAATTATTTAAGGAATTTAAAGATGTTTTTGCTTGGACGTATGATGACTTGAAAACATTTGACCCTAACATCATACAACATGTAATCCCTATGAAACCCCAGACTCAGCCTTTTCAACAGAAATTGAGGAAAATGCACCCTAAATTGGAAACTATTGTTAAAAAGGAACTAAACAAATTACTAACTCCAAAGATAATTTTTTTGGTTAGGCACACTCAATGGGTTAGTCCCTGTAAGGAAGAAAAGTGGTGAAATTTGACTCTATCTCAATTTTCGGAACTTAAACTGAGCATCTGATAAATACAAATACCATGTTCCTCCAATCGAACAAATTCTAAAACAGGTGTCTAGTTCCGAAAGACTATCTTTGTTAGATGGATTTTCAGGATACAACCAGGTCCTTATGTCTCCTTCGGATCAGCTTAAAACCACTTTTTGTACCCCATGGGGCACTTATGCCTACATGAAAATTTCTTTTGGACTAATTAATGTCGGTGCCACTTCTAGAGAGAAATGGATATTTCTTTCCATGGCCTCATTAACTAGTCAGTCGTGGTCTATCTTGATGATGTCATCGTCTTCTCTAAAAACAAGAAAGATCATTTGTCTCACCTTAGGGCTGTTCTGGAACGATTCTGTAAGTTCGACATATCTCTCAACCCTAAGAAATTGGTCTTTGCAGTAGATAAAGGAAAACTTATTGGGTTTATAATGTCTAAGGATGGAATGATTATTGATCCCGAAAGAACCCAAGCCATTGCTAAACTTCCCCCTCCATCTTCCAAAAAGGCCATGCAATCCTTTTTAGGAAAGATTAATTTTGTCAGAAGATTTGTCCCAAGTTTCTCAGAAATGGTTAGACCGTTACAAAATTTAATTAAAAAAGTTGTTTTGTACCGTTGGGGACCACAAGAAAGTCAGGCTTTCAATTCAATTAGAAAATAAATAATAGAAGCCCCTTTCTTGATCAGTTCCAATTTTTCTCAGGATTTCAGTCTTTACACTTTTGCATCTGACTAATCTTATGTTGTTGTGCTTACACAGAAAAACGTTGAAAGCAATGACATGTCCATTGCCTTCATGAGCCCATCTTTTAAAGGAGAAGAACTTAATTACCTAGCAGTAGATCCTCATGCATCTGTTGTTTTCAAAGCAGTGAAACACTTCCATTCATACCTGTTGAAATCCAGAACCAAAGTTTTTGTTCCCTACCCTATTGTGAGGAACCTATTAGTAAAAAAAGAGCTGGGTGAGAAAAGGAAAAATTGGATGAATTCGCTACAGGAATATGACCTTGAAATAACTCTTGCATAGATTGTTAGAGGTCAAGGCCTGTGTAAACTAGTGGTTGATTCAGTTGAAGAACAAGAAAGTCAAATAAACACCTCATCTATGAATCAGCATAACAAAAAATAGATCAATTGTGCACAAGTTACACCCAATTCGTGGTATGAGAACATTAAATTTTATTTAACGCATGGATCTGCTCCCTATAATATTGATCCTAAAAACAAAAGAGCACTTAGGCTTAAATATACATCTTTCTAGTTAATAAATGATGTATTATTTCGAAAGAACTTTGATGG
Source organism: Picea glauca (assembly GCA_000966675.3). Classification (NCBI taxonomy): domain Eukaryota; kingdom Viridiplantae; phylum Streptophyta; class Pinopsida; order Pinales; family Pinaceae; genus Picea; species Picea glauca. The sequence continues at coordinate 249,572 of JZKD02S1891127.1, forward strand.
TATTTTTCTGTGTTGTTTAGAAAAGAAAGAGTCTGAAAGAGATTTATCTGAACTTCATGTAGGTGAAGTCGTTGGTCACTTCGGTAGAGATACCACCTCCCAAAAAGTGATAAGAGTTGGATACTATTGGCCTACCTTATTTAAAGATGCCCATACGTTGTCCCGCAAATGCATAATCTGCCAAAAGGTTGCAGGACGAGTGAAAAAGGCAGCTTTCCCTTTGCAGCTTGTTACTGTAGATACACCACAATGGGGCCTAAACATCATAGGACCAATTAATCCCTCTTCTTCATAGAAACACAAGTATATCCTTACAACAACAGACTATTTTACAAGATGGTCTGAAGTTGTACCTTTAAAAGTGGTAAACACAAATCAGGTAGTATCTTTTATGAACTCTCATATCATCGCTTGATTCAGCATTCCTGAATGTCTGGTTTTTTATAACACCTCTTATTTTTCATCCCTTGATTTGAACGTTTTTTCTCTGGAAAAGGGGATTAAACTGAAGTATTCAACAAGCTACTACCCTCAAGGAAATGGCCTAGCAGAATCAACAAATAAAAATTTAATCAAGATTATTAAAAGGACAGTTTCAGAAAACCACAAGAATTGGAACAATGCATTGTATAATGCACTTTAGGCTGATAGGGTAACTCCAAAAGATTTTTTTGGTAATTCCCCTTTCTTCCTCGTTTACGGAAGAGAAGACATTCTTCCCCTGCATGTCTTACTTCCTTCTCTACAATTGTCACAGAAAGTTCAAGAAGAGGAGTTCCCTCCTCTAGAGAATCGAATAAATTCCTTATTAAAACTAGAGGAGGTGAGAACACAAGAAAATCAAAAACTGGATCAGCACCAACAAATTATAAAGAGTTGGTTTGATGCAAATTCTTCTTCTCATAAGAATTTTGATGTTGGATATTTGGTTCTCAAGTGGGACAAATCCCACGAGGGTAAGGGGGAACATACCAAGTTCCAAAACCTTGTTGGATCATGTTGTCATTGATGCCAATGGTTTGATTGATTGATGTCATTGATTGATGTCAAGTGATTGATTGATTTCAAAGGATTCATTGATTGATGATTGATGTAATATAATATGTATTGTCCCTGATGAGACTGCATAGATGAAGATGGATCAATGAGTTGTCATTGATACATGATGAAGATGGATCGATGTGGTTTCATTGGCATATGATGCATTGTTGGAAAAATGTATAGATGACTCATTATTGTCATATCATGTTTGATAAGGTGCACAAATGGATGAACTCCAAAGTGGTCCCCTTATGGTGAAATCCCTCACAGGAAGGCACTTTGTGCATTGAGTTATCCTAGAAGAATGGTTAGAGGACCCATGCTCTCATTATTGTCTTATCATGATTGATAAGGTGCACAAACGGATGAACTCCAAAGTGGTCCCCTTATGG
>JZKD02S1891127.1:285117-303105 GCA_000966675.3 Picea glauca
ATTTATTTGTCATTTTTAACAGTCAATTTTAACGTTAAGTCAGTTGTCGCTCTTGTGATGAACGTTGACCATATTAATTTAAACAAACTAGATGCATCGCTCTTGCGACAAACATTGACCATATTAATTTAGTCAAAGTACATGCGTCAAGATCGCGACGAATACAAGGTGGATTTAGAAAAATTGAACTTTTTCTCTTGCATGTTGCGACGAAAGAGTACTTTCGTCGCAAGTGGTCGTCGCAAATTTTTCAATATGTAGTAGTGTGTGTACCTCACATCCTCTAAGTTCAAATGCATCATGATTTCATCAATTGGGAAGAGAAGTTATGTACCCTATTCTCCATAGACCTCCATCACCCACACCCCCCATAATTGACATTCCTTGTTCAAATAATGAAGTTCCATAACTGCATTTTGAAGTGATGGCCAAGTGTGATGCATGTGTGTACATGACCCCACTCGTTGTCACCCATCTCGTTGTTCTTAAATACAAATTTTTATTAAAAGTGAAAAGAATAAAATTTTGAAAAAATCCAAAAAAATAAACTCAAATTTATTAAACTAAAAACTAATTGATAAATAATTATGAATTTACTATAAATAAAAATATAATAATATCTTCATAATGTTTAATGATTATATCATATGTATTCAAGAAACTATATAGATTTGCAGAACAACGATTATTGAGCTTTTGGTCAACCTCCCAAGTAATCCCAAGTAAATATAGCTTTTGGTCAACCTCCCAAGTAAATATAGCACTCTTTAAGACTAAAATCCTTCATTAAGGTAGATTAGTGATACAAATAAAATTAAAATACATAGAAGTTGAAGGTCGCCTAGAAGGAATATACAACACATAGTCCTTTGGTGTGGATTATTTATAAAACACGCTAACATTTTTGAAAGCTTTTAACCTTTCATCAACACATAAATATGCTTTTTGGTTTTGATTTTTTTTAATTTGTTGTAATTATAAATATAGCGTATATTTATATAATTTTCAAAAAAATTCTATTTGTAAGAAATTTTTGTAATGTTTATAAAACAAATCCCAACCCAACCCATGTATAATGGAGGCAGATTACGATATTTATGTCTATTATATATAATTTTAATGTTTGACTTAGGAAGAAGGTTGGGATTTCACTTCTTTACAAAGATGTTTGTATTTTCCTAATTTAAATATTCAATTTTTTTTTGGAGATTTTACTAAAATCTGGCCAAAAATTGTAGGAACTCCATATTTAAGTGATTATGTCTATTAAAATATTCTGGGGTTTTTCAAGATGTTGAGTTCATTTATACATTCAAAAATACAATTTAAACAATAAAAAATAGTGATCTAACCAAAATAATTAAATGTTTAGACAATGTCTTTTATATTATGTTAACATTTCCTTATTTTTTTATCATTACTAATTATTGTTATTAATTACTAGTCATAATTTTTATTATAAACTATTAATTATTAATCATAAATTATTAATTATTATCAATACAATTAATTATTACAAATCAATAATTAATATTAATTATAAATTAATATAATATTTTTTTTTTCTCAAAAATATCCTTAAACTTTCGAAGTGTATATCACTAAATAAATTTCAAACATGTGTTTTAAATACATTTAATGAAATATAGAATTAGTATTAATTATAAATTAATATAATATATTCTCTTTTTCCTCAAAAATATCTTTAAACTTTCCAACTGTATATCATTAAATAAATTCCAAACATGTGTTTTAAATACATTTAATGGAAATATATTGAAAAGTAAACATGATATATTGGACCATTCAGTAGTGGCAACGAAATGTTCATATAATACGAACAAAATACATTTAATGGAAATATATTGAAAAGTAAACATGATATATTGGACCATTCAGTAGTGGCAACAAAATGTTCATATAATACGAACAAAATACATTTAATGGAAATATATTGAAAAGTAAACATGATATATTGGACCATTCAGTAGTGGCAACAAAATGTTCATATAATACGAACAAAATACATTTAATGGAAATATATTGAAAAGTAAACATGATATATAGGACCATTCAGTAGTGGTAACACAATGTTCATATAATACGAACAAAAGATAAAGGAAATTGTTCCGTCTCTCTCATCTATGATATAAATACAATATTTGTGATATAAATACAACGTATAAGAAAAGAACAAGATTAAAAATTAAAATGGGATCAATTTTACATTATTTATAATAATAATAATTTATTATGGGATAAGAGACCTCTCTCCGTCCAACGCATTACCAGGTGGAGCAGAATCGCGCTCTTTCTTTTTACCAAGTTGACAATGGTTTCTTTTTAAATGTGTTGCTCTTGTCAATTAAAGAATCAACTACCAGGTGGAAGTGGAATGATACGCAGTGGTAAGGTTTCTACCCACGAGAAGGTATTTTCAAAATGTGTTATTCGGCAGCTTTACCCATCCAGCATCTCGTTCAGCAGCTTTACCCATCCATTTCCGATCTCTGAATGTTTTATTCGATAAGACTGAATTTGTCTTCCTTGCATGTTTGAGATCTAGGGAATTGGTAAATTTTCTTCAAATGAGTTTTTTTTAGCAATTGAATTTGGCTTTGTTTTGGTATTTATTCTTTTTAAATTTTCATTCCAAGTGATACAAAATGTTCAAGAAGTTTGAATGTTCGAGAAGCTTGTTAAAGGATGGATGCTAATAAGCCTTACTTTGTTTTTTAATTTGTGTTCTAATAGTTTAGAGGCCATTAGATTCTATCGAGATAAAAAAAATTTGAAGCTTTAGCTATTTTTATCATTTATTTTTCTATTTTTATTTAATTTTAAACTTTTTATTTGTGTAAGATATTTTACTGTTAATATAGAGCTGGATTTCACTCTTATTTAGTATTAAGTTTTCAGCTATTTATGAGTTGCAATTTGAATGAGCCCTAGAATTAGTGCCCAACTTTTCATTCCAAATATTTTTGAGTTAGAAGATCTTAATCCTAATTTGAAACATTAATCCTAACCCTAATTTGAAACACTAATCCTAATCTTAATCTCAAACCCTAACCCTAATATTATCTATTTATTATAAGATTAATATGAAACCCTAATCTTAGTCTTTCCTATTTATTATAAGATTAATCTGAAACCCTAACTCTTATTGACATGGCCTATCTGGGTATATCAACCACCTTTATAATGTGGTTGTGCTAGTTATTATTATTATTATATGTGTGGGGAAGACACTTTTCAAAGAACAAGTTTATATAGCATAAGCTTAAAAAAATTATGATTTTGACAGTTTTCAATTTTTCATTATTAGAATTTGATTATAAAAATTTTGCTCAAATTGTAATTTTACATTGTTGAAATTGATGTTTTTGATGTAAAAATGGATTTAGCATCCTAAAATGCCCATATTCGATGTGATTTTGCAATGTTAATGATTGATATTTGCAATTCCATCAATCCAAATGAATATTGTTATTGATGTAAAAATGGATTCAACACCCTCAAATACCCTTGACATAATTTTGCAATGTTAATGATTGATATTTGTAATTCCATCAATTCAAAATCATCACTCCCAAATTTTAGGTCAAAAATGTCAATTTCTCTTCTTGTTATTTTGAGCGGCTAGAAAAGAGTCAAATTGTAAAACATTTAGGCTATGTGTTACACATATTTTGAAATTGATGTAACATACCCAGTCCCCAGTTGGGTCACATCACAGCAAAAACAACTCAATAAAATTTATGATACCAATTTAAAATGCGGAAATAATACACAACATGACATTCAAGCTCATTCATTTGTACATAGTAAATAAAAACATAATTCCAACTGATCTATTTGTGCACAGCAACAACTAAGTGTAGATAGCATAAATTCTACCACAAAATATAGATTTATATGCATCAATTATACTCACAAGAAGTAGTATTTAACCAATATAACTTAGAGTAATTTGCACAACAACCATATCACCATTTAGCATGAATTAACACAGCAAACGAGAACACTTATCTTATAGATATGCAACCCCTTGTAGAGGACGAACATTCCTCCCAACCATAGCCTTGTTAGTCCAGTTCTCAACATTAAGACACCCTCGAGCTGGGGCTATGAATCCATAAGATACAGTAGTCCCTAAGGTTGGCTAATGTCCCCCTTTCACCAATTAAACCCACAGTTAATTCCATTCCACTAGCTCACTTCTCATCAACCTACACAATCCAAGGGATGGAATCCCCCTTCAATGCTCACAGTCCCTCGGGCCTTTCCACTCCCCTCTAGGGTTTCCAACACATGTTGGACATGAATTCTACTTGTTGGGACTTTAGGAATTCTATAATTGCAACACAAATTTTCCTAGCAGCCAAAACACATATTTCTTTGATGAATTGTGAATTGATCATCACTCCCAGGAGCGCAGCCTCTTTCTCCACGAAATTATAGCTCCAAAAGGAATCTTAGCTTGCCCATAATAGATGCCTTCAAGCTTCAACACGCAGAACTCCATTGTTGGCCAAAAAACTCCCTATAAAAAAAAATCTCTATGTAAAAGTGTGAATGAATCATTCTGGTCCCCTACCCATATGAATTTCCTCCTTTTCTCTTTCTTGCTTGACTTGTACTCTACCCCAATATAATTTTACTCATCCCCCATTCTCTCAATAACTATGATAAGTGACTCTCACACCAACCCTCGTACATGAATTCAATGATTGGGCTCTAGCACACTCAATAGCTAATGGAAGGTTCATGGTAAGGATAATTTAGAAGGAAATAAGAAATGGGTTTTGGTTTAATAGATATGGTTAACTCTCCCCCTTTTACCCCTTCCCTCTCTTGTGGATACTTATGTTACCAGAAAAATCAGTCTGTGTGGACACAGGTTGATCTCCCTAGACGCGGAAACCAAGACTAGAACAAAACAGACAGAACATAGAACTTTCTCTAGATTGATATAATCAAACTACCACTTAGCGAAGGATCCATACCTTACAATTGATGGTTGTCCTCACTAGTTATGTCTTCCAGATGCTTTGTCGTGAGATTTATGTATGATAACCTGCAAGAAACACAAACCAACAAAGGTGAAAGAAACAAGTATAATTTGATATAACCTATGCAAATGATCAAGGAGAAATGCAACAAAGATAATCAAATAAAGACAACCTTTGTGGGAAAGAAATTGTATTATTGTATTAATGATAATGAAAAGAGATTACTACCAAAGTTGCCTTGATGTTGTGAAGATCCCTCCAACAATATCACTGCTCCAATACCCACAATGCATCCATGAAATCCATCACCATCAACTGACTCCTTTATCTAAGATTGAATTCCTCAAAGCCAAAGAATTACTAATAATGTTCTAACAACAAACCAGAAGCAAAGCTATCAATCATTATTCTTCATTCACTATTTTCTATTAACCTTTCCTCATGAGGGAAGCCTCATTTTATATATTGAAGAGGAAAGGGGTGAGGAGGTTAGGATGATAGGTTAGGATCCCCTTATATCAGGAGTATGGGTGATATCCAAACCGATCAGAGAACACATCATCTCGAAGATTATCTTCTAGAACCTTCTCGAATATCATCGTTTTCTCCCCTTTTAAGCAGTGTCGTACACTGCAATGGAGCAACTTAAGACACTGTCGCACCCTGAAGTGGTGCAACATGCAACACTTGAGGGTGTCACACCCTATAGTGATGCAAGTTGTGATACTCTCTTAAATTAAGGCTTTAAAGGACCTAATAACATGTTTAACCCTTTTTGCAAGCTTTCCTTCTCTCAAAGTAAGGTTCTTCTTCATCAATGAAGCTTGTCTTCTCTAAATGATAGAGGATAAGTGAACATCGTCAGTTGCGAGAAAATATTGTGTAACATAATGCCCCCTAAAGTATGAAGCTAGAAGAGGTGATAAATGAAATACTTTGTCGTGTGGGTATTGAAACGATGAGCTCATCAGTTGGAGACCTGTCAACAACAAACAAGGAATTACAGTATAATCTTTGAGGTAGGAATTCCCATAATTAGAATATAAATGAATCTAAGCATAGATGTTTGCATGCAAAGATCATTGTCATGCATGATAGGTCGTGGCCACCAAATTAGGTTGTGGATCCATGCCAAAATGTTTCAAATCTAAACATAGTCACCGAAAATACATTATGGATCTATGTTATAAAGACTCGAATTTTTTAACATAGCCACGAAACATACACTGTGGATCTATGCAACAGTACGTACTCAAAATACTCCATCGCAAACTAGATCTATTTGACAAGATCCAGGGTCTTCATTTCCACGGTGCCATAGTATGAATCTAACCATGTGAATAAAGGTGTTGAAGTCAAACATGGTAGAAACCATCTGATTACTGGCCAATGACGATTACCATTAATAGATTTGAAAGGAACCACCAATAATGACAATGGCCCTTAAGGTACATAAGTACATTTGTTATCATACAAATCGGTAAGTGATGACACAAACTAATCTCCCTAACTTCAACAAGAAATTAGAACAAAACATAACAGAATACAAGTTTCTCCTTAGATTTCATTGTAATGTAAACTAGTTCAATGAGGGACAAATGACATACCGTTTAAACGTCGTTTGATCCTCGCTGGCGTCATTCTTGATCCATCCTTATATTTGTGGGATGTTAGACCTGTTGAAATACACAAACCAACAACGAGAAAGAGAAACGATATATATATTCCAATGAAACCTATGCATAAGATCAAGGAGTTATACAATAAAAATGGGGACACTTTTATAGGGAAGAAATGTATTACTGTATTATATTGATGAAAGTAGAGAATAAAACCTATGCCTTGATGTTGCAAGGTCCCTTCCAATGGCCCTTTGCTTCAACACACAAACCTTTTCTCCAATGTGTTTGATGAAGAGTATTCACAACCTAACTTGGAAAGCTAAAGCAAAGCTATCACAAGTACAATCTTAAGCAGAATTCTTCATGCATAATCCATCCTAACTTTCCCATGAGATATCCCTCTTTATATAGAGTGAAGAGGGATGGATGAAGAGATTATGATAATCCCACTAAATCAAATAAGTGAGTGAGATCCAAACTAATCGGAGGCCACCTCATCCTTCTGAAGCTTCCATTCTAGAACCTTCGATAATTTCACCTTTTTCCTTTGCTTGAGCATCGTCGCACCCTAAACACAAGCAGTCTGTGACGACACCTCATTCCACTGTGGTGTAGCATGCGATGATCAGGGATCATCTCACCCTTGTCATTTGGAAAGGTACGGCCATCTTCTTTGGTAGGGTTTTTAAGAAAGGAGAGATTATTCTATTTCCCAGGAAGAAATTATTATTTCTTCAGTAGCTTCAGGGGTCAGAGGATTAAGCAATACACATATCATCGGTGATCACGGGGGTGACCAAAATAATTTGCAACAGAATTCCCCCCAAAGTATTAATTTGGAACATGTGACAGCTCAAATACTTTGTAGAATGTGTATGTCGAGAACAAGGAGCACATCGGTCGAAAACCTTCAAACAATCAAGCATCTACATAATAATATACCATTTACTAAGGTAGGCATTCCCATACTCAGAATACAAGTGACTCTAAGCATAAGTGTCAAGTGATTCATGGCCACCAATCATACACTGTGGATCCATGTCATCATGATTCAACATAGCCACAAGAAATATATTGTGGATATATGCTATAACAATTAAAATTTGGACATATCCATGAGAAATTTATGGTGGATCTATGTGTCAGTACAGACTTAATATTACTCCATCACAACCTAGATATATGTGACAGTATCTAGGGTCTTCATTTCCATCATTCTGAAGTACGAATCGATCCATGTGATTACAGGTGTTGAAGTCGAACATGGTAGAAACCACTTGATTACTGGTCATTAATGGATATCGTTAACAAGTGCGAGGGAAATCATGATTGATTTCAATGACCCCCAAGGTACTCTAGTACAATCCAACGAATGTGAAAATTAATGATCTAAAGTTGAACACTCTATGGAATTTTTCAATCAGGGGCCAATGATGTGAACCCACTATCGAAAACGAGGAAACCTGCCATTGAGGCATGCAGGTTCCAAGGTACTAAAATTATTTCTAGGTCTAATTCATGGATAATGAGTTGAAGTTGACAGGAAAAGACCCATCACAGGAGGGCCTTAATGTATCCCCCATCAATGACATGAAACATGTAACAGATTTGAAGTAGATCAAAGTATGAAGTGATTCAGAACTAACTCAGGGAAGGCCGACATGGTAAGAGTTTGAGGACTGGAGATGGTCGACTCGATAGAAAGCGATAGAAAGCTTGTTTAGTTTTAAATTATCTTGAACATATGAACGACATGAAAATTGTCTTGGCAGCATTGACTCAAGGAGGACCCAACATACATACTTGTGGATGATCAAATGAGAGACAAATGGATTTCCCAACCCAGATACAATAATGAAGAGGGGTTACATGTTCAAGAGTGACTTACTACCACTAACACAGATATAGATATACATTTATTTTCCAATTTCCCCCTGCCATTTATGGCGAGTACCTCTTTATTTTTACGCAAGCTTGAGGAGGATAACATATGCTTGTAATGTAACCTCATCCTTCGGATGAGTCCCTCAGAGTATATTTAAAGAAACCTAGGAAGGATTGGTTCTATCCCATATGGGCCTTTCTATGCTTGTTTTACAAGTCCAAAGAAAGAAAACTCGGGGGTTTTGCATGTTTAGAGAGTTTGAAAAACACTTAAAGAAAACTCCAAAATGTCCTTTTTCATAAATTAGTCTGACGAAACCGAAAAAGAGATAATCTACCGCTCATTAGACAGTTTCTTCAAATACTTCTATGAGAGTGAAAATAATAAGGTCGCTCGACTATCTTTTCATGTTTAGGGAGTTCGAGAAGAGTTTAAAGGGGACTCCAAGGGGTTCCTTTTTTGTATTTCCATTACGAGTCTGAAAAAGTGATAAAAGTTTACTCGATTACATTCTCATAGTTTTACGAGCGTGAGAAAGAATAAATACCATGCTCGATGTTTTTTACTGAAAAAACCTAAAAGCATATATACATCATATGAGTTTGAAAAAACACACAAAAACGACCAAAAAGGGGTGATCCATATTAAAAGTCCAGCTGCCAAACCTTTATCCTGCAATATTGACACTCTGAAAAGTTCATTAGGTTTTTAACATAGGTGCAAAATATTAAAAAATAATTTATTTTTAAGTTAAAATGGTAAAAATAAGTTAAATAGGTCAAAACAAATTCATTTTACCATTTCATTTGTGTTTTCACCAAACTAGTGCCAAAACCCATCATTTTCCTCCGATCTTCAAGTGACGATACTGGAGCGTTCTGTGGACGATTTCTCAAGCCGTTTTCATGAGGTAGGTGATCTTCCTCCCCTCTCTTTTTCTATGCAAAAAAATTTCAGTTTTAATGGTTAAATTTTAAGTTTATGGGCGAATTTTGAAGGGATAGAGCGCCTCCAGATCATCGCAGGTTCCCCATATCGGGAACTGTGATGATCTAGGATCACTGCAAGGGGTTCATTGTTGGGGTGCAACAACGTCACACTGTGGTAAACTTGGCCCCTGTGACGATCGCAACTCAAAAAATAAAAAGAGAGAAAGAACTAGGGAAACCCCCAATTTTGGATTTTTGATGAACTAATTCATCTTTAATTATTGTTTGGCATATTTTTCACATTTCATCATGCTCAAATGGAGGGAAAGAGAGAATTAAGAGGAATATTACATTTTCGGAAATGATCCCACCACCGTAATGGAACTCTAGGAGTGCGGCTTGCTTAAGTTTTTCAAAGTGCAGGGCATGAGAGCCCAATTGGTTCTATTGGTGCACTTAGTCCGAATGTGGGACGTAAATGAACAAGCCTTTAATGTCGGGGTTCATACACTCACTCTATAGATTTATGACATCTATTTTTTGATTGGATTATCTCATCATGGGTCTTGGGTGTCACTATCAAGAAGCAGAGGAAGAGGTGAACCTATGGATTATTATGTAGCACATCATTGCGTAGCTGGTATAGAGAAACATAGTGGCAAGGTTTCCATAAAATATGTTGAGTATTTGTCATTGAGCATCATTCTCTATATTATCACTCGTGTGGCAGGGAGTGTAGCTCCACATATGGATTTGCAAAGCCATTTCCAGTATGCTATCGAGTGCATGGAACCCCGAGTCTTCAATTGGTGTGAGGGCCTCCTCAAAAATATGAAGAAACAATTAAAGTGTGGGACCAGTCTATTGAAACAATTCGGATATGGATTGATTTTGGTATTCTTTTTCCTAGAGAGGGTCCCATTTTTGCGCCTACAGCATGTGGATTGGAGTGTACCCACTCCACAGGATCCTCGGATGAAGAGGTGGGTAGACTTGATGGCACGCCATGGTGGCATGCCAACCATTACATATGGTCATGTCTTATTCCAATGGCTGAGAGATGAGCTCATCAAGATCAAGGATTATGCATGTGTCGGGATGTATTTTTGTGGTGATCATGACTTGGCACTACCCAAGCATTCGCAATGGGGAGAGATAGGTAAAAAGGACTTTTCATTATATGTTGTTTTTGGTATTTTAATTATGAAATTTGTATGTTATGTATCCGAGACTAATCAAGAGCTCTCAATAATGCATATGTGGTTCCTTTCAAGCCTCCATGATCATCTCCTATTTAGAGGCGTGGAGATATAAGCGCAGTGGTAGTTCGAGGAGTAGCAGCTGAGAATCTCGAGGAGACTGAACACAAACTCGAGGGGTTGACTATGTATATCCCTGATATCACTTTGGATGAGTTACCTCGACGCTACCAACGCCATACGGTTGGCGTTTCAGCATCCATTGGTCGACTTCTTCATCATGTAGCACGGGCAGTGGTTTTTTATCATGAGAAACATCCATGATGCATATATATATGAAGCCATGTGCTTCAACATTTTGGTTTCAGGACACACTTTCTGTAACTTTTGATGTTATAATACAAAACTTCTATTGGCTTACTTGTCTTTATGTGAGTGTGTGCTTGGATTTATAAATGGCGCAAATGTCTATCTAAAACATAATTGGATAATGCATCTGTTAATGTGTTTAGATATCGAGGAATATGTTGATATTCAATGTAATCAAAAATTATTTCCAATAGATGAATTCTCAAGTATACCCGTAATAGTGTATGACTTTGGATGGAATAAACGTTGCTTAATTGTAGCACCACTAGTTGCTAATCAAGATGTACAATTAGATGACGGATGCCAACTAAAATGGTGTTAGTTAATAACTCAATAACCACATTGTATTCTGCAATGTTATTAGTTGCACGACCAAGGAAAATATGGTGTAGACTGATCAACTCATTCGTAGGTGCATAGATTTCCCATGTAGTTGACGCTAGATTTTGAGTACTGCGACTAGCACCATCAGCAAAGCCAATATATGGTAGTGACAATTCCGACATCTGGAAGCCAAGCACAAGGCAAGGTAATCATCTTGAGGGCAGAAAAATAAACGACAAAAATCACATTAGAGTATGATACATTAAAGTACAAAGCACTCATGCAAAAACTTTTTAAGCATAGTACTTCTTTAGGTAAATCCCATTTCTGGGTTCTCCCAAAGGAATTCCATCGTAATCAACCAGATTGTAAGCCCCTTTCTCCAACACTTTTTTAACAATGTAAGGGCCACACCACATGGGCTCGAATTTACCTTCCCCCAACAAATCAAGATCTTGGTCATACAGAAGACCCAAATCACCTTCAGAAAAAACACGAGGTTTAACATGTTTGTCGTATTGAGCCTTGACATGTTTCTTCTGGGTTTCTATTATTAACGCAGCATCACGATGAGTCTCGTCTAATTGCATTAAATACAAGAGATGTTCTTATTTGGCTCTAGTGTTGGGGAGAAGTTGGACAACTAGTTTCAAAGATATGATTTCACATTCAATAGGCAAAACGGCTTTGATACCATACACTAATTGCAAAGGCGTGAACCTCGTAGCAGTTTTAACTAACGTCCGATAGGCCCATAATTCTGAAAAAAGTAGTGTGTGCCATCTAGACTTATGAATCCCTACCATCCGTCGAAGCATAGTAGTTAAAATTTTGTTGATTACTTCAGCTTGGCCATTGGCTTGTGGATAATAAGGGGTTGAGTTTTCATGTCGTAAACCCAATTTATCGGTAAGCTCAAACATCATAAAATTGCAAAAATGGGTGACATGGTCAGTGACAATGGCTTGAGGGACACCAAACCTAGTGATGATATGATTGAATATGAATAGTGTTGCAGTTTTCTCAGTGTTATCAAATGTAGGCATTGCCTTATCCCATTTAGTGAAATAATCCAAAGCTACAATAATGTATCCATGTCCCCCGGCTGAATGAGGGTTACATGTCATGAATTCAATTCCCCATTTATCAAATAGACCAACGAAAACTACAAGATAGAGAGGAGAAGGATGAGATCGAATCTTATTATTATAGGTTTGACAAGCATGGAATTTTTGAACTGCTAGAATGCAATCTTTGAAAAGCGAAGGCCATAAGTAACCAGCTCATAGGATATTTTGGGCAGTGGCATACCCTAACATATGACCACCACATGCTCCAGAATGACAACCATTTAGGTCTTTCTCATCTTCATCATATGTCATACATCGTCGAAACATGGATTCAATACCAGGACGATAAAGGGTATCACCAAGAATAATATATTCATGGGATTGATACCTAATACGATGACGATCTACACAAGATATATCGGGCCAGAAATTTTGGGTTTGGAGATAAATAATAATGTATCCATACCATATATCATCTGAACTGGTTAGAAAAAGAGATTCATCAATAAAAGAATCTTCTGCCACATTTTCTGTATTAGCGGAGGGAAGGTCACATATCAACTTAGAAAAGACCAAATATTTCTTTGATTTGGCTCTCTCAAAATCCAAATCAAACTCCTAGAGAATCACTATCCATTTGGAATATTTTCCCCCTATCAATTGGCGTGTAAGAATATGTTTCATAGGGTTGAAATTAGAAATAATTGTGGTTTTGCGCAATAAAATATAGTGATGAAAACGTTAGACAGCTTGAACAGCCGCCAAGGCCAATTTCTCCACATGAATATATTTGATTTTGGTGGTCATAAGACTCTGACTTAAATATTAAATGACATGTTCATTGTGTGAATCATCCTCTTGGACTAGAACCATGGCTATGGTATGATCTGAAGCAGCCAAATATAATAAATAATCTCGACTATAATCAGGGGGGAATAAGAGTGGTGTGCGGGTTAATGCAAGTTTCAAAGCCTCAAAGGCTTTGTTGGCAGTGTCGTCCCATATAAAATCATGACCCTTCTTAGGAAGTCGAGTGAAACATTTTGTTATTTCAGCATAATTGGGAATGAATCGTCGTAGAAAGTTTTCCTTCCCTTGCAAACTATAGAGTTGACATAAGATAGAAGGAGGAGGCAAATTGATAATGGCTTCAACCTTTAAAGGATCCACCATGATCCCATGCATGGAAACAATAAAGCCTAGAAGTCTCCCAGACTCCATAAAAAAAAAAAATTATGTGGATTCAATCGTATGCGATAATATCGACATCAGAGGAAAATGGCTTGTAAGTGGGCCATATGATCTTGATGACGCATGAAATGCGTCAATAAATCATCAAGGTAAGGTTGTACAATATGCTTAATATCATGAAAGGAATAAGACATAACGTGTTGAAAATTCGCACTATCATTCTTGAGACCAAAAGGGAGTTTACGGTACGCGAAGATACCCCAAGGTAAAATAAAAGTAGTCTTATGTTGATCCATGGGTAAAATATTGATTTGATTATAACCAGAAAATCCATCCATCAGAGAGAATATTTCACTTCCGGCGCAATCATCAACAATTTGATCGACGAAAGGGGTTGGATAATTATCTTTAGGACAAGCCTTGTTAATATCTTTATAATCAACACAAACATGGATCGTTCCTTGTTTCTTCGTGACTGGAACAAGATTGGACACCCAATCAGTCAACACTACAGGGTAGACAAAACCAACTTTAAGAAGTTTTTCAACTTCGAGTTTGATCATAGTAGATTTTCATGGATGAACTGGGAAAATTCGTTGTTGAATGGGTTTAGCATCATGGTATGTCTTAATTTCATGTACAACAATATCTTGATCAATTCCAGGAATCTCTTCATAAATCCATGCAAAAACGTCACTAAATTCTTGGAAAAGAGTCTTGTAAGTTTGGATCTCATCAGGAGAACATTTGGCACCTATATGAACATTTTCCACAATTCTAGGCTTAATTGAAATATCTAGAGGGATGGTGGGTGAAATATTTCACAAGTTGCCTTCATACAAAACATCACGTGTTGGTTCAGAAAATGGGGGGAAATTAATAAAGGTGGAAGGATGTGAAATCCATTGGTAGCTCTCGATAGTCTCGGGTTCGAGGAAGAGGATGGAACGATGATGCCCATCATTCCAAGGTGTGTCTTCCACAGACATAACTACCATGATCATTTCATCAGTTGGTAATATCGTGTGGAATGGATCAGGAGACGTATCAAAGAGAGAATGAGGAGAAGGAGATTCTGATTGAATAGCTTGATAGGACAATTCCACCGGACTTAAAGGCATTTGGTCACCATAACGAAGACATTATTTCAAGATAGGTACTATCCAAGGGTCATACGACTTAGGGATTTCACCAACACCGTTCGAAATCATGTTAATAGAATGGAACGTTACTAGTGCGCGAATCAGAACTAAAAAAGGTGAGTTGATCTACCGTAACAACTTTACCTTGGTTAGGGAAACGTATCACGTAGAAAAGGGTAGAAACAATTGCTCTCATAGCATCGATCCAACTACGGACAAGTAAAATTTTATAATCAAGAGCTGCATCAAACACGTCAACCTCAACAATAACCGTTTTTCCTTCTAACGCAATAGATAATGCAGAAAGAACACCATAAGGTTTAAACCATGTACCATTAAAATATTTTAACATGTTGTGTGACTCGGTAAGGGTGGGAGAGCCAATGGATTTCCAACAAGTGACGGACATGACACAAGTCAAAGCTCCTTCATCAACAAATGTTTAACAAATATTCTTATTTTCCATAATTACTTGTATTTGGAAAGATAATTGATGAGGGAGTCTTGGAATATGATCTTCCAAGTCAAATATTATCAAATTCATATCAGTAGGATCGATTCCACCAACAGAATTTAACAATGCCTTCCATTGATTGGGACAACTTTGAAGGAATTCGAGAGTCGACATCGCAGAAGGTTCATGTGCAAGATCTTCTACAATACTGTAGTTTTGAGTGGCAAGTGCATGTGGGTTCAATGACGACTTATGAACGACGCCCTTAGGAGGTGGACGAATAACTGTATCTGGACTAGGTCATTTGATATGAAGAGGACCATTGGGAGATGGATCCGATGGAGGAGGTTGAGCCAACGGAGGAGGTGGATCATAAACTTTCTCTTTAGAAGGAGAATAATCCTTGGTTCGAGTAGTGAGTGCAAATTCATTTTTCTTAGAGTCACTAGTACACATAAGTACATAATAGGTGGTATAGGGAGAGGGTTGGTCATGGATAACCAATTGGGCCTGATGTTGAGAAGGAAAAGGTTGTGACAAAATGGCAGGTCTAGGGGGAGTCCTGATTCCTTGGAAGAACTTAGTAACTTCTTCACGTCTCGGACAATATTTCGTATAATGGTCCTCGCCATAGATAAGACAAGGATAACGAGGTTTTCACTTTTCTTTATCATCACCAGGTTGAGTTTTGGGTTTATCTGGTTGTTGATTATTAGGTGTATCCTCTTTATTCTTACCCTTCCCTTTCTTTTTATTTTGAGATTTATCGGTAGGCGTATACTGGACCGTATTGACCTCAAAGGTTTTACCAGAAGAGGGAGCAGGAGGAGTATCATTTTGTACATTAGTAGTAGTAAGTTTAGGATTGGAATGATTGACTTGTTTTGACTGATTCTCAGCATGAAAAGTGCCAATCACACCATCAACGACATGAGAAGCTACTGAAGGCATTGGGGTTGGATTTGTAAACAAGTGAGGAGCATCAGGGATCAAGTCATATAGTGTGTTCATTTGAGAATAAATGATATCCAAGTATTGAGCATGACTTATCGCCTGCTCTTCAGTGATAACACCTCCCATGGAAACATTACGGGCTATAGGACCGATGAGTGATTTGGTAAACCACTCAGCCAATATTTGATCAAGAAGGGGAATTTTGATTAATCATTGTCTCCTTCTCCACTCATTAATATGATCTGAGATGTGAGTAGAAGAGGATTGTTTAAATGAACTTAAAATTCTGGTTCTTGTCTCATATTGTATCGGTAATTGGTAATATGTCAAGAAATCCATAGCTAAGGTATTGAAATCATTGAAGAATCCTCTTGGAAATTCAATGTACCATTTGGCAGTTGAACCCATAAGAGTGCGTTGGAAAAGATGTAATCGGATGGAGTCATCCATCAAGGAGTTGGATGAACACCAAATATGAAATGTCACGACGTGATTGTTTGGGTCCTCCCCTGATCGATTGTCAAAATTAGGAATGTATGATGGTAATTTGGCAGGTATAACCGGCCAATAAGGAGAATGCGAGATGGGATCATTCAAAATCCTAGATAAATCCAGTAAATCCGAAGTAGCTAGAAACAGAAATTGTTTGTTTACTTGAGGAAACTGGTAATTTTGGGGAGGCAATCCCATAGGTATACCAGTAGGACCATAAGCAGTTTGTAAATAGTTAGAGGGTCCAGTAAAATTTAGTTGTGAAGGATTTTGAGTCATGTAGCCAATATTTGTTGGTTGATTTGGCATGCCACCTTGGAAAGGAGCATTATATTGAAAGGATTGACCCTAGGTAGGATTTACAGTGTCTGGATAAGGCTTCCTGGGATTAGAGGGTACAAAAGAATTTAATTGAGGATTTTTCCCCCCAGGCAGTTGTTGATTTCCTTGGAAAGGAAAATTCCAAGGTTGGGTTTGTAATCCAAGTGTATATTTCCTGTAAACTGGGTTATGACCCCCAACTTGGGGTTGTCCCCAAACTTAAGGTTGACCTCCAACGGGAAGTTTAAAACCATAAGTAACAGAATGACTTGTGCCTCCAAGTTGATTGGATCTACTTGGTTCAGGACGATTAGATCCTTCGGGTTGTGGAGGAACGCTAGGCCCTCCGGATAGAACCTGGGTAGGAGTGGGAACAAAATGGCTAGCATCATTATACCTAAGTGGAACAAAAATACAAGGTCCACCAGATGGACCCTGGGTAGGATTAGAAATAGAAATATTAAGAGCATTATACCCAGGTGGAAATGATGGATTTGATCTAAGAGGAAGTGGTGTTCCAATAGGATCTTGATTTGTTATCAAACTTCAGGCAAAAACAGGTGTAACTTGTGGGACTATGGTAGAGCTAGTGAGTTAGAGAGGAAGAATTGTATGTGTACCAACTAACAATGAGTTTGAAACCGTAACCACATTACTCGTCATGCCAGTAAAATGATCCATATATACTGTATAAGAAGTAGAAGTAATGGGCATGTGTGATGACATAGGTTGGATTGGACTCATTCATAGTTTATCAAAAATATTGTGTCTTGAGGAAGTTCTCCAAAAAGAAAGGACGGGGACTGAAGTAGGATTAAAAATTCTAGAAGTATGAACCGAAGTTTTAAATGATTGTAACGACCATGCTTAAATAGATGTATAGGGATTATTAATTATAATTAATTTGATAATCTGACTGTTCTAATATGTTAGATAAACAATAATTATTTCTTAATAATATTAACTGGTTAATTATTATTAATTACTTGTTCATATCTGTCAATGATTAATTAATTATTAA
>JZKD02S1891127.1:303282-314887 GCA_000966675.3 Picea glauca
ATAAGGATAAGATATTAATGAAGGGGATAAGATGTTAATGAGGGGGAAGAGAGTCGGTGAAGGGGGATATGACAGGGAGGAGTCTTACGGGGGAGACTCATTATTTTGGGGGAAGAATTTTAAGGCATAGAGGGGTCTGTGATTTTGGGCTGTGGGATATTTTTCTAGTGGGAGGAGTTTGATTTTGCTAGATTTTGGTGAATCATAAGCGGGGGGCACCGAGTTGCTGAGGGTTTTGGGCACAGTGGCCAGGATATCCTTACGGTATCCTAGAGCTAGGGAGTCGGACAGGCTGCTCCTAGCTGACAGGGAGGAAAACTCGGTTTTGGGCAGTGTTTGGCACAGTTTCAACTTCAGCATTGGACCAACAAAGATCGGGGTGAGCATCAGGAAGAGGTAATTTATTTTATTCTGTTAAGTAATTCTTATGTTGTGGATAAAATTTTAATTTATGTTGAATATTTATGCTTATTCGATGGTCAATGAATTGCGTATGCAATGAGAAAGGAATTATATGTTTAATTGTATGAAAAAATTTGGATTTAATTGAGTTAGGACTCTACAATGATTCACTTTGAAATGGTGGATCATCCACACCGGACTCTACGAAAGGTCCTGAAGGTATTCTAGTATAGTCTTTAGTAGAAACGTCTCCCAAAGAGTTTATTCGGAGAAAATTTGGGTCTTGTATAACATTCAATAAAGGATTTACAGGGAGTTATTATTCAACCAATGGAGTAGAACTCTCGATCTTAGAGGATGCGTTTTTATTGACTGCTCCTTCGGGAGAAGGACCCTCTGGTGAATTAGGAAGCAAGGGGGTGTATTATTTTGGTTCTTCCGGAGGCAATCCCTGCATCCTACGTGAACGGCGAGGTCCGATGTTGGCCACACCCAAAAAAGAATAAAAAAGATCTATGGACAACTAGAGAAAGCAAACAACACTTTACTAATAAAATATAGATATCAAGCAGACAAGCAAACCTTCTTATTTCAAAATCACTAGTTGGTGATGAAATCCAATGTCGCGAGATCAAGACAAGAAGGGGTTGGGATAAAGCAGGTGAAAAAGTTACGTTAATGGCCTGCTCAGTAGACTTACGCCCTGGTGCAAGCTCCCACACATAGTCATGGGTATACCCGTCAAGGAGCCCGAGTGAGTTTAGCCAACATCGATTCCAGGTACCGTGAATAGTTTCCCTCCACATTCACCTCTTGTAAAGACCCTAAATAAATAGTCTACTAAGGTGACCAATTACGACAATGATTCTTGGGGAAGAAATCGACAATCCGATATACACACAAGGGCGGGGTATCTAAGCCTGAAATCTCCTCGAGAAGGTCCGCACAATATTTTCTTCTCAAGTGACCCCCAATAATACGCGCATTCACTACACTAAGACCAACAAAGCAGGGTGAGTAACTATGCTATCCCTAATGCAACCTCGTGATTGACCCTTTTGTTAGAAGGGCTTCCCAGGACAAAATGTAGCAAGTGGATTTAACTCTCCCTATCACAAGATACTATTGTGTGTTTTGATTCTTTGGAGAGTATTCCTCACAACCTATTCCAAAGCACTATCCCTAGCTAATGTTGGTGTATAAGAGTTCTAGAAAATAAAAGTTACTAGATAGATTTTAAAATTATACTGAATTTTAATGGTTGTTGTTTAACTCAGAAAGGAAGCGGAGATGAAACTGATGAAGTGTTTGACCTTGAATCAACAATATGAAAAGAGAGATGAGATGCAAAAAAAAATTTTGGTGAACTCTAATTACAAAATGGATAAGGTTTTCATTTTCCAGAATACAACAAATTGCAAAACACAATTCCTTTGATCTTTGAATGATCTTGATGCAAAGCAATCAAAGATATCAAATTTTCCAATTTTCTCTTTTTAAACAAACACTTGAATGCAAAAAAATTCTTCTAAACACTAGAAATTCCAAATATTTTTCTTCCCAAATAAAAACAGAGATCTCAACCAAGGAAAAATAAAAGTTGTTTAATAAAATGAATGCACTCACAACGCAATTCCCCAAACTTAACTCATAATGCAACCAAAAATATAAAAAGAAGAAAACTCATTTGTCTAATGAAATCAAAAATCGTTTTCTAATCAACAACAATCCAAAACTCACAAAAAATCATTAACAACTTATTTGACAAGAACTCAAGGATGAAACCCAAATATTATACCCTTGCAATGATAAGTGAAAGGTAGAATAATGAAGCTTATGAAAAAGAATCTCAACAATTGAGAAATGATCAAATTCAGTTTAAAAATTACAAACCAAACTATGAATAATCAACCAACAGGACCAAAAATTCAACCCAAGAAATGATCAAAAAACTGGGCAAAGAGGGAAAATTGATTGTCACTCAAAAATAATTCTTCAAAAATCGTTGCAGGCAGTACAAGGACACAATGCGACGATCAAGGATCGTCGCAGGTAGTGAGAAATACATAGTGCGACGTCATCACACTGGTTTTCACAGCAGGGTGTGACGATGACTGAAAATAAAGGGGAAATGAACAGAGGACAAGATTTACCAATAAACTTTCAAGACCAGGGAGTAAACATGGATCACCCAATGACTCAGAGAATGAAAAATCAACCAAAAGCAGGCAATCCAAAAGAAAAAAAAGGAATCAAAGACCAAACGATGGCATTCCCCAGTATGGTCACCAATTTTGTTATCGTACAAATCGGTAAGTGTTGACACAAACTAATCTCCCTAACTTCAACAATAAATTAAGAAAAAAACATAACAAAATACAAGATTCTCCTTAGATTTCATTGTAATGTAAACTAGTTCAATGAGGGACAAATGACATACCATTTAAACATCGTTTGATCCTCACTAATGGCGTTCTTTCTCCATCCTTATATTTGTGGGATGTTAGACCTATTCAAAAACACAAACCAACAACGAGAAAGAGCAACGATATATATATTCCAATGAAACCTATGCATAAGATCAAGGAGTTATACAATAAAAATGGAGACACTTTTATAGGGAATAAATGTATTACTTAATTATATTGATGAAAGTGGAGAATAAAACCTATTCCTTAATGTTGCAAGGTCCCTTCCAATGGCCCTTTGCTTCAACACACACACCTTTGCTCCAATGCTTTTGATGAAGAGTATTCACAACCTGACTTGGAAAGCTAAAGAAAATCTATCACAAATACAATCTTCAGCAGAATTCTTCATGCATAAGTCATCCTAAATTTTCCCATGAGAGATTCCTCTTTATATAGAGTGAAGAGGGATGGATAAATAAATTAGGAAAATACCACTAAATCATAGAAGCGAGTGAGATCCAAACCGATCAGAGGACACCTCATCCTTCCGAAGCTTCCATTATAGAACCTTGTAGAATTTCACCTTTTTCCTTTGCTTGAGCATCGTCGCACCCTAAACACAAGTAGACTATGATAACACTGCAGTCCATTGTGGTGCAGCATGCGACGATCAAGGATCGTCGCACCCTTATCATTTTTCAAGGTGAGACAATATTCTTTGGTAGGGTTTTTAAGAAAGGAGAGATGATTATATTTCCTAGAGAGAAATTTGTATTTCTTCAATAGCTTCAGGGGACAGAGGATTAAGCAATACACATATCATTGGTGATCATGGGGGTGAATATATGAGCTGAAGTCGAACACCCATAGAATCATTCGATCGAAGGTCATTTATGAAAACCTATCGTTGAAGGCAAGGAAACTTGCCATTGAGGCATGCAAGTTCCAAGGTACTGTAGAGTTTCTAAATCGTCTTCCTAGATAATGCGTTGAAGTCGATAGGAAGTGGTCTGATGTAGGAGGGCCTCAATGTATCCCCCATCAATGACACAAAACAGGTGCAAATATTTGAATTATATGAAACATGGATTGGTGTATGACTGACTCAAGGATAGCCAACACTGTAAAACGTTTCTTTTCAACTAGACTTCTCTTGAACATATGGATGACACGATAAATATCTTGGTAGCATTCACTCAAAAGAGGATCACAAACTAAAGTGTAGACTCATGGAAGAAAATTATCAACAAGAGACAAATGGATTTCCCAGCCTTAGAACAAGGAGTTAAAGGGTGTCATGTTCAATATTGACTAGCTTCCAAAGATTAACAGAGATTTCATATAAGTTATCTTTCTCAATTTCCCTCCACAATGTCTGGTGAGCACCTCTATATTTTTACACAAGCTTGAGGAGGATAACATATGATTGTACTATAATATCATCCTTCGGATGAGTCCTTCAGAGTATTTTTAGTGAACCCTAGGAAGGAGTGGTTTGGTCCCATATGGGTCTTTCAATGTAATTTTACGATTCCATAGAAAGTAAACTCGGTGGTTTTTCATGTTTAGAGAGTTTGAAAAACACTTAAAGAAAAATCCAGAGGTTAACTTTTTCATAAATTTAGTCTCCCAAGCTCGAAAAAAGTATAAAATAATACCTAGGAGAACTCTTATAGCCATGATTGACTAGAGTATTAATTTTTCGTAATTAATCATACTCATCCCAAAAAAGGGGTAAACTAAAATTGAATAGATGCTCTTTCAAATTATTTAATAAGGGTGAAAGAAATCAAGTTTGCTCAGCAATCTTTTTGTATTTATAGGGTTTCAAAAAGAGATTAAAGAAAATTCCCTATAATGTTTTGGTATTTTTTTTTTAAGTTTTCCTTTTTCTTCGGGAAAAACAATAAAAAACCATGTTTGACTCTAACTGTATGTTTCAAATACGACCCCGTCACCTGCGAAATCTAGAACAAATCATCAATCATGTTTTATAATTAAAGAAACCAATTAAGGACTGTATTAAAGTGGGTAAAAATAAAAAAGAATATTAAAAGGAATATTCTTCAATAGGTTAAAATAGACAAATGTAATTTGTTTTTCACCGCTGTGTTTTTACCTCTTTCATAGTGAAAAAATCCCTCTTTTGGTTGAAACTTTAGGCAAGGATTGCAAGCATATCAGTGGATGATTCAGACTCTCATTTTCTCCAAGTAATAGATCTTCTCTTCCTCCTTCATTTGATTGTCATTTTCTGTCATTTCAAGTTGTTTTTGGTTGATTTTTGAGCTTGTGGGAAATCCCTAAAATGTGTCTCCCGGGTGTCACAAGTTTCCCATATCGAGAACTGTGACACTCTAGAGTGTCGCAGTATTTCCCAAACAGGAACTGTGACATTGTTTCTATGTGTACAATACTCATAGTGCGACATCCATAAACCCAAATTTCTCTTTGATTTTGAGAAGTGATGCTTGAAAATTTCGGTTCTTGGCTGACAAATAAATTATTTCTTGGTTGTTTGTAAACTTTTGACTGGTTAAAATGTTGGAATGGAGGGAAATAGAGCACAAATTAGAATATCAAATTGTCGTTAATGACCCAAATACTATGTTGGCTCTCTGGAGGTGTGGATTGGAAAAAAGTTTCAAGATCCATGGAATGAGTGCTTAGGTTAATTTTTTAGATTTTTTGGTGAAGATGTGGTAACCTAGCGAACAAGTGTTCAACGTCGATGTCCATGATTTGGATTTGGAAATTGAAGACATCTATTTTTTAACTAGGATCTCAAAGCGAGGAGAGTGAATATTGTTGTCTGGATTCAGAGGAGGTGGTGAAAATACCAAGAATTACATTACACAATATTGCATTGTCAGGACAAGGAAAAGTAGTGGGAAGATTCCCATTAAAAATGTGAGAGACCTCTCTTTAAGAACCGTTTTATTAACCATTACTCGATTTGTGGGAATTGCAACTCCTCATTTGGCCACCAATGCTTAGATGCAATATCCAGTAGATTGTATGGATCCAACGGTGTTTAATTGGTGTGAGGGATTACTCTAAAGAATGAAACATATGTTGACAAAGTGAAAGACTGGTCGACTAAAGAAATATGGTTATGGGTCAATATTAGTCTCTTTCTTCCTAGAAAGAGTTCCACTTTTTCGTTTACAGTCTATGGTGTTAGAAGAATACCCTGACCCATGACAGCCTCGAATGAAGAGGTGGGTGGACCTGATGATGCACCATGGTGGCGGTCCCATAGTCTCCTACGATGAGAATGTCTTCAAATGGATGAAGAAACAACTCATCATGGTAGAAAACTACGCCTATGAAGGAATGTATTTCCAAGGAGGTCCAAATCTGATCCGTCCAACGGGGTATTAGTGGAATGAAGCAGGTAAAAAAGAAACCATTTTTAAATTTTAATTTTTTTTGGGGTGTATTGAGACTAATTTGGCTTTCAACATGCAGATATTGGACCGTCCAGACCATATGAGGTGTTTCTAATTCATAGGTGGGGTGAGATAGGTGTTATGGTGTCTCACAATCGTGAGACATCAGAGGAGCTCGAGGAGATAGAGCATAACATCTAGGGACTGACTATAGGCATTCCAAATGTTCAGATTGATGACCTGTCGTGTCAATACCAGCGAAACACGACAAGGGTTTATGGACGTATATCTCATCTGCTCCAAAGGGTAGCTTAGGAAATAGTGTGTTATCATGAGCACCATGTTTATGATTTATTTTAGTCTTTTTGACCATCGACATGTATCTATATGAAAGCTATAAGCTTGGTGTTGTCTCAACGCATTTTGTAAACTTTTTGGAACCTTAATATAAAGTGATTTTTACTTTTGTTTTATTCATTGCAAAGTGTGTATGTGATCTTTACAGATGTTTCAAATTTCTATATAACACATGATTAGTTAAAGTGTTTGTCAATGTATTTAGACTTCTTGGAATATGTTGAAATTCTAAATAATCAAATCCTAGTTCCAAGAGGCGAACCCTTAAATATACTTGTAAAAGAGTAGGACTTAGGATAGAATAAATGTTACTTAACTACAGTACCACAAGTTGATAGTGAATTTAGACAACTAAGCGGAGAATACCAAGTGAAATGGATTTGGTTAATAGTTCAATGACTGCACTATATTCCACGATTTTATTAGTTGCACGTCCAAGGCATATACGTTGTAGACTTATCAACTCATTAGTAGGTGTGTAGATTTCTCATGCGGCAGATGCAAGGTTATGGCTATTGCGGCTAACACCATCAACAAAGCCAACATAAGGTAGAGGGGATACCAACATATGCAAATCAAGCATAATACAACATAATAAATTAGTAGAAATCAACAAAAAAGGAAACAAAAGAACACTAAAGTATGTTACAATATTTACAAAGAACTTATGTATAATAACTCTAATCATAGTACATTTTAAGGTAAAGCCCATTTATGGGTTCACCCAAAGAAACTCCATCATAATCTACCCACTCATAAGCCCCTTTTTCTAATACGTGTTTAACAATGTAAGGGCCATGCCACATAGAGTCAAATTTTCCAGCTCCTAAGTTTTCACGATCCTGGTCATATAGAAGGACTAAGTCACCTTCGAAAAATACACGAGGTCTAACAGTTTTGTCATATTAAGCTTTGACATGTTTTTTATGCATTTCGTTAGCCAGGGCAGCATCATGACGAGTTTCATCTAATTGTGTCAAATGTAAAAGGTGTTCTTCCTCAGCTGAAGTATTAGGAAGCAATTCAACCGCTAGTTTCAAAGATGGTATTTTTCATTCAATCAGTAGCACGTATTCTAAACCATACACCTGTTGAAATGGCGTAAAACTCGTAGTTGTTTTAAACTGAGTTTGATATGCCCATAATTCTGAAGAAAACTTCATATGCCAGTTCGATTTGTGAATCCATACCATCCTATGAAGCATAGTCGACAAAACTTTGTTAGTAGCTTCGACTTGGCCATTGGCCTGTGGATTGTAAGGAGTTGAGTTTTCATGTCGTAAACCCAACTTGGAGGTTAATTCTGACATCATATAATTGTGAAAATGAGTGCCATGATCAATAACAATGGCTTGAGGCACACCGAATCAATTAATAATATGATTAAAAACTAAGAGAGCTATAATTTTCTCGGTATTGTTATATGTGGGCATCACCTTAGCCCATTTAATAAAATAGTCTATAGCGACAATAATGTACCCATGCCCCCGACCGAGTGAGGGTTACATGTCATGAAATCAATACCCCATTTAGCAAATGGACCAACGAAAACTACAGAGTGAAGAGGAGAAAGAGGGGCATGCAACTTACGATCGTATATCTAACATGCATGACATTTTTGGATTGCAAGGATACAATCTTTAAACAATAACGACCAAAAATATCGCTCCTATAGAAGTTAAGAGACAACTAGCTCTTTTTAACAAGACTTCAAGTAAATCATACATGGCGTAACATTTTGCAAAGCATGGCACAGTTATTGTGCATTTTATGATATGATTATGATGCTCATAAAAGAAACAAAACTTGCACGTAAAAATAAAATATCAACTCCTATAATTGATTTATCCTGAAATTTACTTCCTGGAGAACCACATTACTTCCTGGGCGTGAACATTTAGCGTCAAACTTCGAATTTTATTACAGGTGATATCAAATGTAAAGATGATATCTCTGAATAATAGATAGATATTAAGCTGCAAAGATACCCATTATCTCTAGTAGGCATCAAAGTTAGACCAGATCTTATCCTCGAATTTTCTTTCATGCATACAGAAATTGATATGAGAATGTAGTTGTTGCAAACATTATATTTTATGAAGTCGTGGCCATCTTTGGCTTGCTTCAAATTAGTCAGATTGACGTATTCTATTTTTTCATTATTCGTTTCATCAATTCCACTACTTGAGACCCATAATTGTTTCCCTGGTCAATCCCAAAGTTCTGATGATAAGCAATCCATTCTTCTAGTTTCTCAACAATGCAGTTGAGGTAATCGTGGATGGAAAGTCTTCCTACTTATCGACTTACACATCAAACTTTGAATATCTTAACTCTCTTCAGGTTCTCTAATACAATTACTGAGATGATGGTAAGGACGTTCCCTTTCGAGGTACTACGTGGGCTTCATATTATATATTCCCTTCGTATTTTTTAAACTTTTCTTTCTTTCAATAATACTTATGCTTCATAGAAAACCTTTTTTCTTATAATCGAAATGATCTTCATTTAAGATATAGCATCCTTGACAAACTTTTTAAGATGGCTTACAATGGCTGGCATGAATTCACACGGGATAACTTTCAAAATTTTCAACATTAAGAGTTAAGTCGACCCATAAGGAAATGACTTTGTATGAATGAATTTTGGCATAAAGACTTCATGCAAGGATAGAATTTGATGGGCAAATTGTCTTGCCATTTTTTCTATCAAATATGGTCAATGGGCAAATTGTCTTGCCATTTTTTCTATCAAATATGGTCAAAAAATTCCTAAAACCCTCAATTATCTTGCTTAAAATTTGTAGAACAGGCATTGTAGTAGCTTAAACGGTCAAATTAGATAGACTTTTCTAGTTTAAAATTCCAACCCTCAGTTTCAAAACATAAAGGAAATTAATCCACCTTTAAAGATAAAGTGAAAACAAGGGTTTTTTATTTAAATAATAAAAGTGGATTATAATATAATGATATAATTATAATTCTTTCATTTTCAATGGCATGGGGTAATTCCAAAGTCATGGTATAACTTAATGTCATAATTGGAAAAGTGAATGGGATATATTTTTTAAAAGTGGGTCATGTATGGAAGTAATATGGTGGATTTATGAACTTTAGATAATTGATCAACTCTCCCTTAATTAAAGAAAAGTAATGGTAATAAGGTGAGGAAAATAGTGATGAGATAAGGAAATGTATATGAGAATAATGGGTGAATGCAAAATAGTATATGAGAAGTGAGAAATGGGATCCAAATTTGTGATAATTCAAGATCCTCAACAACTTTATAAAGTACTATATCATCTTTTTCAAATGCACCTGTGTCCATCTGAGAGTCTATAACTTGTGCAACTTCAAAATTTACCAATGATCATCATTGTTTAGCCATTAGAAAATATTCATTATAATCAATAAAAAAAAATCTTGAATGGCAAAAAACTTGCAGATATCATCGAGCCATCTAGGATCCAACTAGATTGGTGAACTTTTAAATATATGGTAGCAGCTCGGCGAGTGTGCGCAAGATTTTGTGCAATCAAATGTGAAATGAGTGGGAGCCTGTTAAGTATTGTTGACCAAAAATGTATTCAACAACCCATTCTTGTTTTATTTTCCAAACTTGCTTATATTTGATATCAGTTTTCTCTTTCATAGAAGTATCCATCATGCTTCTATAATCACGAGTTATGTGACCATAATTGTGGCATTTGTAACATTCAATGTTATGTGGAGCCACATAAGCATTTCTTTCTTGAATATGTCTTCCATAAGCCTTGCAATCTAAAACTTTATGTCTAAAGTTAGTACAATTAAAACAATTACCATAAAAGAAATTTACATACCTGTGAGTGAATGATCTTCTCTGTGGTGTAGTCCTTCTGAATTCCTGCCTTGGATGATCATGATCTTCTCTTCCATAATTATGATTATACACATTCTTGAATGTGGAAGGTCTTGTTAAAGATTTATCTCTATTATATGCATTCTTCTTTGATTCTTGTTGACCATGATCCATTCCTTTGAGTGCTTCTACATAACTCTTACCCTTTTCTTCACTCTTCCTTTATAGAAACTTGGAGTGCTTCTCTTCGACTTTCTTTGTGGATGATGTGGGTGTTTCTCTCTCTTCAATGTTTTTGTTGAGATTGACAATTTTAACTCTCAATGTGGCAACTTCTTCTTCAAGCTTCTCAAACTCTTATTATTTCTTCATCATATGAATCTTCATGACTTCTTTTGTTCTCTTTGCTTCTTCAAGTTGGATCTTCAAGGAGATGATTTCTTCTTAAGGTCATTTTTCTTCTTGACTAAATTTAGCTTCAAGCTGGTTTAAATTCTCAGATATTTCCTTGAGATGATTTGTCAAAATATTCTCTCTCTTATATGCTTCCTTTATTTGTGCTACCATTTCATCTTCCAAACCTTGCTTCTCTTCCATCTAACTTTTGTATGTTTCTTCAATCCTCTTGGCTTCTTCCAGCTGAGATTTTAGATTCATGATTACCTGTTGGACTTCTTAGGAACTTTCTTGAGAATTATTTTTGACTAATTGTTCCTCAAGAAACCTATTTGTATTCCTTTATTTCTTCAACTCGTCTAAATCACTGATTAATTCTACTTCAATATCAACTATGCCTTCTTCACAATCTTCTTCTTCTGAATCTGTCTGACATGATGACCATATTTCTTCTTGTTTTTTTGCTTACATATTCTTTATCATTCTCTGGATTTGTGATGGGATACTTCTCAAAGTAGATATTATGTAACGTGTCTCAAATTTCTTTAGCTAATGAACATTTTCCAACTTTCTCTCTTACTAAATCATATAATCAATTCCTTCTTGGTTGCAGTCTTTAGTTTCTTTGTATCAGTGTATCATGTAACGACTGATTGTCAAACATCATACCCTTGTGCCTCTAAGAATTTTTTCATCCTGATACTCCACATTTCAAATCTCTGACCATTCTGACCATCAAATTGTGGTACCCCAAACATAGTGTACTCCATGATCTTCCTTCCAATGGTTAAACTATTTCCTGAAGGA